>JABCKM010029881.1:0-13803 GCA_018221805.1 Rugosomyces carneus | reverse complement strand
ACAAAAAGATGATAGAGGGCGACTGCAAACCTAGCCCATATGTCCTAAAAGCCCAAGTGCGACGAAACAATTGCAGGTGGTATCCAGCAATAGCATACGATGGCGACAAGTGCGTAACCCTCTATCAAACTGGGTCGAAGAATCACCTTTATCGAGAAGCAGTCTACAATCATATCATCACATGTTATGCTTTCCTCGACTTCTTTAGCCTTGTACCCCTTGCAATACTCAGGAACAAAGAGGTGGTATGGACCACGACTGTGGAGCCAATACGGCAGGTATACTTCTAAAATCATGACACAAGACTGAGGGCTGCAGTCAGTGACTGAGCAACGGCCAATGACCTCATACGTTTCATGCTCGGTTTTACCTGGTATAGTGGCTGGGTGAAGCTGGGTATGAAAGCTTGGGTGTAGTATACATGCAATGGAAATTTACAGCGTTTACAGCAATTTAAGATTCTGAACCCGGGATGCCTGTTGTGCAGAAGGTTTTATCTTGGACGCCAGTAGTCCCTTCTCCAGGCAAACCCACATAGTTCCAAAGACGACGATATACAACGCAAAAAGCTCTGGCTGCCTCAGTTAGATCAAATTCAACTACAGTCGCCTCCTGAGTTTTTTAACATAAATTACTATGGGATTACCTGCTCACACGCATCTTCGAGATTTAGATAAACTAGGACACCTGTTGTGACATTATACTTTTGACCTTTGAGCACAAATTTGAGCATTTGAACAATGACCTTAGCTGGACCCATGCCAAGAATCTTACAATACACCGGAAACACTAGTTCACACTTGGGTTGGTATCATATTTGGGCTAGAATGTTTGTCTGGTATTTTCTCCTCCATTTCGTCAAAAACAATGCCAGCGAAGTATTTTGACCTGAGGATGGAAGTAAAAACATGAGTTTCTAAGCCCGTTGTCTCATGCGTACGATAATATTCTCTCACATAATTCCAATTCAAGCTGTGTTGCTTCCGCTACAACTGGGACAGATTACCTCAATAAGGCCTCGAAGAACGAAGAGCGATTCCGAGATCAATCTTCAAACTTCACGTTGACATCGCCTTTAGGTCGGGCTCTGAATCGCCATAAGACTGGGTCGGACCCCGGAAAGAAGCGATGGCTTTCCTTGACAATAGTTAGAGTGTTCACAGTAAACACACAATGAGTTCTTTTTTTCTTGGAGAGAAGGGACAGGACCCCCGAATATTCACTGGGAGGTTAGTTTGCAATCCGGACAAATTTGGACGATTTGGGCAAGAATGTCGGTGATGAATCCGGACAAAAAAGTGACAAAATCTGACCGGGTCTAAAAAACAGTCCGGACAAATCACGGGTCTGAAATCTAGTCAAAATGTGGGTCCAGACAAGAAAGGCCATTTAGAAAAACAGCGAGTATACAGAGCATGTACGGATTTATACAGATTGTATTTTGAAAGTCCCATGTTCGATCTTTGTACAGGGAATTTATGAAGGAATTTGGGAAGCGAAATCAGGTAGTTAGTTAGTCTAGACATTGCCGTTTATATCTATTGGAAAAAAAACCAGTGTTTTCTGAACTCTAGATGTCGGAATGTTTTTAGGGGGGCTGGATCCGGACAAATTTGCCCAATTTTGAACAGGTCAGAGTGAAATCCGGACAAAATTTGGCTATTTGGCGAAAAATTGTCCGGACAAACTGGCCGTTTCCATAAACTAACCTCCTAGTGGATATTCAAGGGTCCTGAAGGGACTCACAAATACGGTATACTGTAAACTTAAAATCGTGAGGAAGCCGTAGTTGAGGCCCAGTGAAGAATGTTATATCATTACATGCCGGGGGAGGGTTCGGCAAACACTGGCTTCTGGTTGGCTTTCGGTGATTTGAGTTTCATAAAACTTGATGTTTGTTACTATGCTGTATATGGTAGAGCTGGATGTAGTATAACCTATACATAGGCCGCAAAAAAACAATCTCATGTCATTGTCACAGGGGATGCACGTAGTTCTATGATCAAGAAAAAATTGAAACAGATTACGATACATGATCTAGCTTGAAGTAATACTGAGTCTTGACCACTATTGGCCATTGATACTGGTGATTTCGGGATACGCTGGGAGAGGTCGTCTTCGAGATAATCAAGTGGTAATCAACACTGCATCAATCTCTCGATTTCCGCTTCACATCAAATGCACCCCGGTAGGGGCGGAACTATGATACATATACTGTCGCTAGGCCACCACTAGCAAAGTGTCACCAGGTATTGAAAAAATCCGGTTATGCCCCAAAGCATCAGGTACTGATTGCGCTAGCAGCATTTAAAGGCGGTCAATAGAAGCGCATTTTCTCCTCTCCAGAAAAGCAGGCTTTTCCAATTTTCGCTCACTAGACTGATTACAACGCCCTCCCAGATACTTCAGCAACAGCCTTGAAAAACCTTCATACAACACACATCTATGCTTCCAATTTTGGTCCTTGCAGCTTCTACCCTCGCGCTAGGCGCCGCTCTCCCCCCTTTTGGGGATGATCTGGCTATTGAACCGCGGTCAGAAGAAGGACGGAATTTTGATTATGGGAATTATTACAGCTGGCCCCCGCCTCCGCCCCCGCAGACGAGTGTCCAAGTTAGGTCCAACACAGAGACATCGTCTCTGCAGCCATCGCTCAACAATCGGTCAGCATTTGGACTTACAGAATACTCAAACTCCGTCCCTCCTCTTACTAGCGGCCCAGATATTAATCTAGGCACTGCACCACGGGCGGGGCGGTCACAAGGACCGGCGCTTGTTCCACTAGAGCACCTGGAGGCAATTCACGCTGAGCGTTCCCAGAGCAGGACTTTGTCGCAGTACGGGCCCTCGCTTGCCTCATACTCGCTGCAGCGGACACATAAACACATTGGCAGGCCGTCACAAACAGCGCAACTGATGCAAGATTCTACCCCCAGTGCTCAAGCAGGTGCGCAGTTCCAGGCTGCGTCTTCATCGCAGAGCGGTCCGCAACAACCCCAGGACATGAAAAGCCAACCTGGGGCCAGGATCCAGCAGGGCAATCCAGAATTACACGGACGTCCACGAGCTCGAACAGCTGAGATTGCGCCTCCAGAACTGATGGCTCCTATACCGGAAATGATATTCAGTCTGCGGCCACCATATCCTGATGGAGACCGGCGGGTGGAACGAAGTCTGGATGATATAATTGCGTCTTCCCAAAACCGTGGCATGTGGGGGGAGCAGCTTCGAGACTTTATGTTATTACTTCCATCCTCAAGATAAACACTTACTGACAGCATTTATTGTACAGATACGAGCGGAAATTAATACCAGGCGACTGTCGTCCGAGCCCATACGTCATAAGATTCGAAGCACCAAGGAGAGTTTGTGCAGAGTTCCCGACAATAGCGTTCTTTAACTGGGTGACCCATCGGTGTATAGAGCTCTATTCACATGCAAAGAAGAACTACCTCCATAGTAACATGGCAAGTGATAAAGATGGCAAGGTCGATTGTTACGCCCGGACCGAGTACTTTCCCTATGTGGACCGAGAGATACTGGAGCACAGTAGCTTGAAATTTTTTACCACGGTGCAGCCAGAGACGCAGGTGTATCCTAGGAAAATGTACGATGACGCAATCATGGGCCGCTCTTAGTCAGGAGACACTTAAGATTTTTACAGTACGGTGTATTGAATAATCAATTTAGCGCGCTTTCGGCGCAAAGCCAGCTACGTCCAACAAAAGGACTTTATCAACATGTCTCGTTTCTCTTGTAAATAAGGCCACACAGGCCTTAACATAAACACGCTTTTTGCGCCCCCCATCATCTGGGGTATTCTGCCACTCTCTCACTACGAAATATTAAGTTTCCACGAGCTCGAGCAGCTGAGATTGCGGCTCTAGAACTGGTGGCTCAGGTACCAGGAATGATATTCAGTCTGCAGCCACTATATCCTGACGGAGACCTGCGGGCGGAACGAAGTCTGAATGATATAATTGCATCTTCCCAAAACCTCCTGGAGGCACGTGGCAGGTGGGAGAGGCAGCTGGACTTTATGTTATTACTTCCATCCTCAAGATAAACACTTGCTGACAGCATTTTTTGTACAGATACAAGCATAATACAGAAGGCGGCTGTGGTCCGAGCCCACACGTCATAAAATTCCTAGTACCAACCAAGGCTTGTGTACTAGTGTTCCCGGCAATAGCGTTCTTGAACGGGGTGACCAACCAGTGTATAGAGCTCTATACACATGCAAAGACAGACTCCCTCCGGAGTATCCTGGAAAGTCTTGGTAATGACGAGGTCGGTTGTTACGCCCGGACCGATTACTTTCCCTATGTGGACCGAGAGATACTGGAGCACAGTAGCTTGAATTTTTTTACCACTGTGTTGCCAGAGACGCAGGTTTACCCTACGAAAACGTACCACCGTTCTTAGTCAAGAGACATTTAAGATGTTTACAGTACGGTGTATGTATTGAATAATCATTTTAGCGCGCTTTCGGCGCATAGCCAGCTACGTCCAATAAAATGACTTTATCAATATGTAGCATTATTTCATAGACCTTCTCTTTGTATTTGCCCCTCCCTTTATCTTGCCAGTGTCTAGTTTGACCTTCTTATTCACATAGTCTTGTCAACGTATTCAAACCAAAGAAAATTTTGTTTGAGACATGGTCGAATTGCTCCAAAAAAGTAACTGGCACTCTAAATGAGATGTGAGAAGTATGTGCTCATCGTTACAGGGAAATTGTAAGCCGAGTGACTGTAAAATGAGCTTCAAATCAATTAATGAAGTGTCAGGGTTAAGCCTCACTCATCTGGGAAATCTGCTTGGCGCGGTTGGGCGTCACGGTAGTCATAAGACCCATAATAAGCTGTAATAGCTACCGCAGCCACATAGGTCCTCAAGTTGGCTGAGTTTCCAGGCTAGGATCAGGTTCAGGAGCTTAAAGCTAGAGATCTTAGAGCTAAATGGCTTTGGAGCTGATGTGGACGAAGCGAGGACCTGCGAGGTTGAGGATGGTGACTGCAATAGATGTAGCGCAAACTTGATATGCGCTTATGTAGAGGGCAGCGATGAGAATGCATCAATGACCATCCTGTTACATGCGTGGTGAACAATTTTGGAATTGTGAGAAATCGATACAAATTGATGTTATGGATAAAAATGGAATAGAATCGTAGGTTATGGGTAGACTTCCAACAGGATGACGCATAGTATCAGAAGCTCGAAGCTAGTCCATCTGGAATGGCCGCTAGGGCTCCAGTCTGAGGCTGAAAGAAAATCTGTGGCGAATGTGAAAGAAGCAGAGTGGTGGTCACAAGGCTGACTGTCCAAAAATAACGGGCGTCCAGACGAAAGAGCCGGACCGGCGTAGTCTATGTGGCAGGGGCTTGTCGACTGAATGGCGCCGTCATTTCAAACGTCCCTATCGCCGGCACGACTTCTCGAGAACAAACGATGTTAGGTTGTGCCACGTTGCGCTGCTTCGTGGTATTTCCTGATATTGAGAAGTATTGTATAACTAAGAGCTTTCAAGATGAACGGTGATTACAAGATGACGTAAGCCTTTCGACACTGGACGTGACGACCAGCTCACTTTGACCGGGCATCACAGCGAGCAGGTCCTTTCGACTCATTCGCCATGAATTGTCCTCTCAAAATCCACCTCGGTACTCTATGTTTAGCATCAAGTCAACAACCCGGACCGTTCGTCGGGCCTAAATGAAAGAACCCATGACTGCATGCCAGTGGGTATCAGGCAGACTATATCGACCACAGGCTCTCTGTTTTATGTCACAGCATGGGTCCACTACTACGTGTCTTATCTTCGTTACTGCTATTCTCTGCCAACCTAGCGACGGGTCGCGCTCCTCCTGGTCTCTGGGATGCATTCAACTACGCTCCAAAGTCCAAAACGGTGTACCCCACAGCCATCCACTCTACCCACGGAACTGTACAAAACCCACAGCGACTCATTCTCAATGCTGGTAGTGCTACACTATCCGGTCGAGGATCTTGGGTTGCGCTAGATTTTGGTGTCGAGGTATTGTAATTCTCAACATTCGATGAATGGTATGTCTTTTAACCATGGTTCAATAACCCCAGGTCGGAGGACTCATCTCAATGAGATTCAACACCATTACTTCCACATCCACCATCTCCCTCTCTTTCACTGAATCCCCCTCCTTTATCCGTCCAACCTCCTCAGACGACTCCTCCTTCCCCTCCCCAAACACAACATATGACGGCATACTTCGCGTGCCTGCACCCCTCCAGACCGGATTCTGGACCCAGCCCTCGGCCGCGCTCCGGGGTGGATTCCGCTACCTCACTATTGTATCAGAGTCGGACGCGTCGACGACGATCTCGAACGTGTCGTGTGCGATTTCGTTCATGCCGCATGTGGCGGATATGAGAGCCTATTCGGGGTATTTCTATGCGGATGATCCGGTTATGAGTGATGTCCATTTTTTGACCAAGGGTAAAAAAATTTCGCTATCCTAGGCTCCGGATTTCTTGGCTGAACGGGGGCGTGCGTATGTTTGTTTCTTCTCAGTGTGGTACGCGGGCGCATATACTGTGCAGACCAATACCGTACCCTTGAACACGGGTCGGAAAGTCCCTTTTGCCCCTGCAGGCAGTTGAGTGACCCCCATTTCTTTGCGTTTCTTGGGCTTTTACTTATGTTCTTTTTGAAAATAGCGTGGGCGAATAATGCAAATCTTGGAGTTGCTGGGCCTATTATTGTAGACGGAGCAAAGCGCGATCGGTACGCCTTGTCCTTATCAGCTAACCTATCAGTATATCCTGACATAGTAATGGATAAAGAGCCGTCTGGCCTGGTACGTATTTCACACTTTTTTTCCCTTGTGACTCTTCTGACTTTCTTTCGTTCAAAAGGTGACATGGGAATTGCAGTCCCAGCACAATTCGTCTCGACAAACGACCTCTTACCCACTCGAAACGCTCTCTCCACAATGTTCGCGGCCATCAACCCCAAAACCGGTGCCCTACCCGAATCAGGTCCACCGCTGAGTCAGTTGGGATCGGATACGTATCATGCGTGGACGCTGATTGGAACCCGTAAGGAGGAGTCATAATTAACTTCTATGTCTTCAAACTCATCACGGTTTTTAATGCGTTGTGACCAGATAATTACTACCTCTATTCTGGGGATATCACCTGGCTTCGGGGTATCTGGACAAATTACACGAGGGCTGTTGCTTTTCTTGAAGGGAAAGTGGATGATACGGGGTTGATCAATATAACGGGGTTGCGCGATTGGGCAAGATTGGGGGGTGGTGGGTATAATGCCGAGGGTAATGCTTTGCTTTACAAGGTGGGCCAAGCAATTCTTTCCCCTCCTAAGGCTCCTGAAAAAAAAAAAAAAAAATCCAGGTCCTAACAACAGCCACGGACCTCGCACTCGCAGTCAACTCCCCCACCCTCTCCCTCTCCTACTCCCTCAACGCAACCCGTCTCAAACAAACCTTCAACTCCGCGTTCTGGCTCGACAGTGCGGGGTTATACAGAGACAACCAGGCTGCGGGGAACGACGCAAGAGCTTTGGATCTTTTGAGAAGAACGTGGGGATACATGCTTTACACAAACCTTTCTGTCCAAAGCACGCTTTTAGAAGGGTTCACCGCGAATGGTTCGTTAAGGTAAGACGAGGGGTAACTTCGAGCATAATAAACCCCCTGAACGACTCACTTTTCTTATGGAAACTAGCTACCGATACTACCGCGGGTACAACAACGACGCCGCATACACCTCACACGCACACGGATGGTCCGCTGGGCCAACCTCCGCACTGACATTCTACGTTCTCGGGCTTCAAGTAATAGGCGTTCAAGGAAAAACCTGGTCATTCTCACCTCATATCACTGGCGGGCTGCCAGGCGCACAGGGTGGGTTCGAGACACCGCTTGGTTGGTTTGGCGCTGGGTGGAGTTTACCAGGTGGGAAGACGGGGGGCGTATTAAGGTTGAATGTGACTACTCCCACCACGAGTTCTGGGACTTTCGTTGTACCGAATGGGGCGGGGGGGACGTTGACCGTTGATGGGGTAGTTGTGGGGGGCTCTGTTGAGGCTGGTGATGAAGCTGTTCTCACAGGTGGGAAGCACGATATCGTTATTCAATCGTGAAAAGCGAACAAAAGAAAAAGAGAAATCGCAAGTTACTGTACTGTAGATACTCATGTATCATCACGTGATATAATGACACTTTGCCGTTCACGATGACCGACAGCGCTGCTGAATGGGAAGAAGACAAATTCGCTACCTTGTTCAGTCCTGCAACTCCAAGAGCATCGCCCACACTTGAACAGCAGCAAGCAGCACTTGTACCACGTTATAACCATCAGCCATCGAGATCGGTCGACTCTGATTTCGGCGCGTTTATCTCTGTACCAGCTGTCGATGATCCTCTCGCTGGCGGTAGTGGCGGACCTGGTGGAGGAGGGAAGAGTAGTGGGGATGCACTTATAGATTTCGATTCTCCTGCCCAAGGCCCACGGACGCAACAGCAGCAGCAACAACATAATGGCGAGGAAAACAACTCTTCACTCAAGTTCTTTGACAGGTTTGGTAGAGAGGCGAAACAGTCATCGGAAAAGAACCGACATAGCTTTTTGGATGAGCTATTAATGCACGAAGACGATCCGCTCTACTTCTTAAGTGATAGGCAAAATGCTCGGGATGAAGGGGATCCGAGTAACAGCCGAGGGTCGAATTCTGATAGGGTTAACGATATCGCCAGCAGGAACGACGATGCTCCTCAGGAAAATATTATCGTCTCGCCTGCTCCTCCCGCCCGTCAATCTCCAGATATTGTGCCTCAGAGGCCCAGCATCTCGCCTACGCGTTCGTCTACGCTCGCTTTACATGTCACACCTGCCCCCCCGCTCGCGGATAAATTAAATGCAGCTGCGAATGCTAGCACTACAAGTTTGGATACTTCAGACGCACCACGATTAGCTGCTACATCTTCGTCGCCTCCACAACTTTCATCCTATTCCTCCCTGACAAGCTTATCCTCTCGTCTTATGACGTCCCTCCTTTCTTCATCCACTGGCAGCAATGATAATACTAATTATGGCAGACCGGCAGCTGTAAAGAAGGGTGTTACTTCCTCTACCCTGGAAGGACTGTTCACTTCAGACCCGTCAGGCGATATCAGGAGTAAAACCCCACCATCTACCAATCGGCGAGGGCAAAAACAAAAAGAGGAAAAGACAAGTAGCAAAGACCGTACTATCGACAAACAGCCACAGCTATACAGAACTTCCTCGTCCTCTTCTACATCTTCAACACTAGCCCCGACGACGGCAGCAACTACCCATCCTTTATTCCACATCCCCTTCTCCCAACAGATCAATCAAGACGTTCAAATAACCCATGGAACTCCATTCGGTCGATCATCTACGATCACAAAAGGGTTCAGTTCTGGAATGGGAACTTTCGTTGGCACCTTGGGGAGCAACACACCATTTGGGCCTCACGTGTATATACCTCCGACTGGGGCGCCCGGATACAAAGGTGAATCGTATGATTGGGACAGAGGTTATTCGGAAGAGTTGATTAGAGAACTGGGGGATATTGGGCAAGATGGGGAGGTAGCGACGGTGGAAAGGAACGTGAAAGTTCGTGAAAGTGGTAGTGTACTGGCAGGGCGGGGGAGAAACCTGGAAGGACAAAGTGGCGTGGGTGGGGATGATAGTAGGGCGTCGAGTGTTGGTGGTGGTAGTACGAGTCACAAGACGACGAGGTCGGAACACGAAGACAAGACTGCGGATGGTAATGGCGGTGTGCTAGACGTGGCTCATCTTATCGAGAAGAAAGGCGGTCTTGTTCAGTTGGCTGGACGGAAGGCGTCAACGACGCCAGTATTGGAGGTCGGATTAGCTGATATGGTGAAGATTTATTTCCCCTTAAAAAACATGCCCCCCTCCCACCCTGATGTATTCCTGTCTCAAACTCATCCACCGATTAGATTCGCGCCTACTTCCCAGCTCTCGCACGACTGCCAAAATCATGGACGCTTGTCTACTCATTGGACCAACACGGCATCTCGCTGAATACACTTTACGACCGCTGCGAAGAGGTGTTTATCCGATCATTGACATCACCAGCTACCGTAGCTGTTCCCGTGGCTGCACTCCTCGTGATTAAAGACGAATCTGGGATTGTTTTTGGAGCGAGCCTCGGGCGAGAGGGTATCAGAAGGAGCCGGGGGAGGGGGTATTTTGGGAGCGGTGAGAGGTGAGCGTGGTTTCTCGATTTAATATTATTTCTCTCGTTTTCTTGGTATTTCTTCATGTGGAGACTGGAACCGAATTCGTTTTGTCAATCTAGCTTTCTTTGGAAGTTTGTCGACAACCAGCATCTGAAGGTGTTCAAATGGACGGGGAAGAATGATTATGTTGCGCTTTGTGAGCCCGAGTTTATCTCGTTTGGTGGAGGGTACGTCGCTCTTTCCTCTCTCTCTCAATTCCTCTCTCACTTAACTCGAACCCCCTTCCGCTACTAATGCTCATTTTTTTTCCAACCGAATCTATCAAAAGTGATGGGAATTACGGGCTATACTTGGATGATACACTATACGATGGATCAAGCGCGTCATGTCCGACTTTTGACAACGAACCATTGTGTGTCGGGGACAGCCCGAATAAAGAGGAAAAGACGAGGTCAACACGTAGTACTGCAGCAACGCAGGTCGCCAAATTCGAGTGTGTCGGATTAGAGGTGTGGCGCATCGGGCCTTGAATACTGAGTTCTTGTTGATGAGGAGGAGCTGACATTCGATCGATATGTTTTTTTTTTCGTTTTCCTTTCAAAGGCATCTATCAGTTTTGGTACTAATTTATCACCTTTCTGTTTCGTTTTGTACATAGATTGAGATGTGTTCAATGGGTGGTGTTGTAAAGTAGATTTCCGGTCATGCTCACACTTTTATCTTGAGTGTTTAGATGAGGCTAGACGAAACTCAGACAGACCCTCGAACGAGCAACCAGAGTGGACTGCTTTTAATCGTTCGCCTAACGATGTCATGTTGTAAAACCTAGATCAGCGCTCAAGTGGCTATCCGCGAAGTCCGCACATGTCAGGCCTTTTAAATTATTTCCTCTAGTTATCGCATGAACGTCGAGGGTGGCGAGCTTTAGATGTACTGTAATCATTGAAATTTGCTAAGACCACAACACGGTACCTCTCACACCTGGATTACTGTAACTACAACAAACTGGCTGGTAGACTGCCCCTTTTTGGAAAGAGCGCCAATCTTCTAAACGACTACGTAGTCCAGCACTTGGCAGCCGAATCTGTACGTTCCACACTTTTGATGGTGTCATAGTCTGAGGAGTACTCATAACATGTCCCAAGTGGGTTTTTCGGCCGTGATATCCAATCAGGTAACCAGCTAGTCCGTTGCCGTACCCAGGCCCCATACCATTGCTCACCCCCTGACAAACACTTCCCAAGTTTCTTTACAAAAAATGAATGCAGATTTTTGTCTGGATTCTTGTCTAACACCACAGTGTTGCACTCTTCAACACTAATCCAGAAACATGAGACCATGTTATAAAGCACTGACACGGTGAAACGAGCGTACGAGACAAACTGACGAAATCGCCTTTGAAGTGAGTTTTCTGGAACCACGTAGAATTGATCTTTGCTGGCCTCGTTGCCGACCAGCGGACGAGACATTACGAGGGTTGGGAGCAATAAAACGGAAGAAAGCACAAAAAGTGGAAGTTGCATTGAAAATGGTGGTAACAAAAGACCGGCTTTGTGGGACAAGGCCCTTCTAGGTTTGCTATTTGTAGCTCAGTTCGAGTGTGGTAATATATCTTATCATGTATCTCCTGAATGATCCCGGAGTGGCCGAAAGTAGCTGATGGAGCTGTTCAGTTACTGTTCTTCACTGTTTCTTTAAAACAGATAACACACCAAAAACAGGTTTTTACTAGAAGAATGTACTGCTATCCTACTAAGAGTGGTCATTTTCTAGCTTAGGATCGAAATTTGTTCGTAGGCCACTGGAAGCGGGAAATAAATGGGCTTAGATGGTTTGACAGTGGTCTCGGTTTGATGTCAACTTTGCGGTAAAGTACAAGAAAGGAATACTCGCCAATTATTTGTAAGCGGAGTGATTTTGTTTCAATATATATCAAAGTTATATGAAGTTAGTCTCGTGGCTCAGTAGAAAATGCACGACGTGCTTGTTAACTAGAATTGGCTAGATCTTCAACTCAAAGTGAGACATTCGTCATGTTCAAGTATTAGACTGAGCAGGCCGGCGAAATTTGCGACGGAACTTTTTCAAGCCTTGTAGTAGTCACAACTTGAATACAGCATAAGAGATGTATGCCCCGGACGTCTCCGAGTCCTTGGAGCTCGCAAACGGTTACTGATGTGATCTTTTTTTCCATAACACTATACTCCCTGACAGTCTCCTGACTCCTGTGTATTGCGAAATTATCGCTACTCATTTTTACATATTAATATCATATCCAAGTATGATACTGATGCTATACCTATGCTATGCAGTCTTTTGAGACAAGGTTGGACCAAAGCTGCTAGCAACAAACCTCTTGGTACAACCCACTTGCAAGTATTTACAGCTAATACTTAGATGAAAACTCCTGGAAGGTAAAGTAAATGACTCGAGAGTTACAGCAGTGTTCAGCTGACATAGCCACAATTATTTCGTGACTTAAAACGATCCCGCCACATGTAACGCTCCAAGACGCCCATCAACTCCATCAACACACCATCTTCTACCATCTTTCGCAGATCTGTTCATTCCTCGCAAGAGCTGATGATCGATAATTGATCTAGATGCTGGATCGATTCTCTATAGTTTATTTCCTTATCGGCAACACCCAACCCAAGGATATGATCTAGTACTTCAGCTGATTGTGACGTTTTCCTGTACCTGTAGGTTTCCTCGCAAGGTTTGGTTCTGGAGACACTTCGTAGAAGGGTACGGGCACCCAAACTCGCCTCATCAAGAAGAATTTGTGAGAAGCAATGGTAGGCACGGGGTCATTCGGGGGCTTTCAGGTATTCATGGTATCAGCATCACACTCTCCTTGCGCTATCCTTTCAGGATGGGTGCCGAGTGTCAAAGAGGTTCTTTTAGTTGGGATCGCTAGAAGAAACACAGTGCCTCATGCTGGGTGACACTTCCAGCCCTGTCTCTCTGCCGCTATATGATTTGATCGTCTCGGTCCCTGGAATTCTGAGAAATAACCTGACGTTCAGATGTTGGGCTGAGTTTCTTTGGCGCAAGTTCTTTTTAGGTACTATGTTCACTCGCCGGACACCAGGAGTCTTTCTCGTCTTCAGATTTAGTGTTGTGCAGAGCGCTTTTTTGATTATCTACAGACTTGATACCGTATGCTTCAGAGTTGTATAGTGTATCTCAAGGCAAAAAGTGATTTGAGATAACCTTGCCTTAAGTGTGATGCGGATGGTACGTGTACTGCGCAATAAGATAGATATCTCAACTGATCTACTATCTCTTTTTGTCACGATAGTACTGGTGTTGAGGATACTCCTAAGTAAAGGGTTACTAGTATTCATGTTGCGCATCATCGATATATCCACTGAATTAAAATCAAGGCAAGTGTCGTTTTTCTCGAATTTTTCAAGCCCCCTGGCCATTGACTTTGACATTTCTATAGCAATAACTTCCATGAAAGTATGCAACCCAGCTCTTATTTTGACACACAGGTCCAGGCAGGATTGTGTCATTGTGAGTCAACCCTTGAAAATCAGAGTAATCATATGGCCTATTGCGATCC
>JABCKM010029879.1:0-17602 GCA_018221805.1 Rugosomyces carneus | reverse complement strand
GTACGGAATGATGCAGTGTTGGGAGCGGAGATTGAAACGACGAATTTATCAAGAGCTTCATGCATCTGCCTTCTTCTCTCCTACGTCTCAGCTGGTTCTGAGCTGCAGCTGGTCTGCCCTTCCGTACCTCACAGTTCTAACAAAACACCCTCGTAAAAATCGTCTTTTTGATATGAAATATCCAACAGTCGTTGTTGCCGCCTGTGTCACTGGCAGCACCCTTATTTCTGCAGTCCCCGTTACCAATACTCATACACTTGAGAAACGACAACCAGGTTCAGAACATGATTTTTTGCAGCTTTTCTTCACTCACGCCCCACACCAGAGCTCCTCGTACGTCACTTAGCAGATAATGACCCTGACGGCGGTATTGCTCGGCGACAAGTCAAGAAACAGGTGGATACAATCGGCCCAATTCGTAGTAATAGGGTGAAAAGGCCTGCGCAACTTAGGCCCGTGTCGAGTTCAAAACGCTCCACGAGATCAAAGACAAAACGAACTGCAGCCAAAGACATGTACTCTTCGAGTGATTCCGATGATAAGACTGATCAGATCGCCCGGCCCCAGGAAGCCGGATCGTCTCTGGCAGCTAGTAGCGCATCTTCGCACTATACCAGGCCTGTTTCACACCCACAGCAGCAGCAGCGATGATTTCCGTTTCCGGTTCCCCCTCAGGGGAACCGTAATGCGGAATTGAACAATCTACATCATTATTCACAAGTGGACGATCCGGTTTTGACACACCTTCCTGTGAACCTTAATCCGGAATGGAACCCTCCACTACTACCATATCATCATTCGCAGCTGCGCGATTCGTTTTCGGTTCTCTCCCTTGTTGATCAGGGGAACACTCAATTACCACCACCTGATAATTCGATTCATCGTTCACCTCAGGAGGAGCAGCATCAGCTTTATGGTCATGGTAATACTTCTTCCGCCTATGGACTCGACTAAACAAGTGGCGACTGCTGGTAGGCTCTCTCCCCTCATTGGCTCAAATAGTCTTTCTGATTTTTTTCGACAAAGATCCACGTTGGCATGAGACTCGCCTTAGGCTTCCCCTTGTACTAGTATTCACGTATGTGCATCGTATTCGAAGGTAACTGTATCATTCAGCCCGGTATTCACTAAGCGTAATAAAAAGATTCTTGTAATTAGACTCTGCTGAAATTTTTGGAAAGTGAACTACAGGTACATAAGCTTGAATTTCGACGCTCAGGAAAAGAGGAAACTGGAACTTTCTTTGGCTGACCAGATACGACGCAAGCAACACAGTATTAACTTAGAAAATCCGACTCGATGACTGCACGACTGGTTAATTTGCTAGGGTAGGGATCATTGTGTACTGCCATATAGTTGCGATGTGCTACATTCGATATTCGCGGCTTATGCGTCTGTTAAAACAATAAACTATCCAACTCCAATCAGGCCATAAATAATATGGCACTCAACAACCATCTTTTCGTAGACGTGCCGGGATAGTGCGGGTGATTATTTCCCGTTTCCCTTGTCGCGAAGCAACCCCTAACACCGTCTCACACCGTTCATACCATGGCTATGACTGGAAATCTCTCATCCCTATCTACTCCCACCTTTTACGGGCCCTTCTTGCTCAGCTGGCCTGAAAGTATTCGCCCTGAACCATAACATCCCTCTGACTTTCATCGCTTGATTTCTTTTTTATACAACTTATCTTCTCGATATGAAATACTTTCAAACTATTACCATTGCCTGCATATCCGGTGCTACCCTCTTGTATGCGGTCCCTGTCATTCCTCCCTCTGCTCATACGCTCGTTGTACGCCAAACTAACGACGGCGACGGGGAGGATCCACCAAAAAATCCAGTTTCCAGCTTTATAGAGCGCCAAAGCACGCCAAATGTTTCCGAAGCTCCAGCTGTGCTGACTAGAAAGGTTTTGAAGCAAATGAGCACGCCACCGGTAGGTAGCTCAGCGTCTACAATGACGGGGGGCAGCAAACCCCATGGTGCGTTACGTACTGCCAGCAAGAGAAGGCTGGAACAAGCCTTCCCACCCCTCGGAGAGAAAGGCGGTAGCACCTCTATTGGGGAACATACCCACGGAAACATAGCTTCGATCCCTTCCGATGTCCCAATTCCCCAAGTACCCTCACCCACCACAGCGTCTCGCGGGCATGGTAGTGGTAGTACCGGACGTCAACAACCCCAATCTTCTATAACGACCATAGATGTATCGCCGTTGCGGGATGTACCTTTAGAGGTACAGGCCGTACACTTGAAAAGAATGGAAACCCTGCTTCGCTCTGGCCAGTTCAAAACACGAGAAGCAGGGGTTGAGCAAAAGCTCTGGGCGCTCTTGGGTGAACTCCGGGAGAACTTGGAAAGAGAGCAAAGGTTATCTTCCCTGTCGTCCGAAGCCCCCACTACTCCCGCTACTACGTATACGAGCATTGCAAGCCAACGCGGAGATAGTATTTCCCATTCCCAAGGCCTGATGATCCGACAGCCGCCTACTATTCCAGTCGCTTCGGGGTCGAACTCCAAGACGACGCATACACTAGCTTCTGTTCCATACGAAACTTCGGAGAACTTACCGTGGTCATATCCAATATCAGATGTTAGGTCAGGTACACCACGACCATCACGAGAGAATGAGCCAAACCACGGGCACGAACCGGTGAGGAAGCGGAGAAAAACTGTTCACTGGGCCGATGAATTTGGTGGCAGACTGGAGATTGGCAAACTTGACTAAAATTGTGATTCATGTGGTTGGAAGAGTTGACGTATACCTGAGAGGGAGTCATAAGTGACAAGACCTCGGAGTAGTCAAACTGGTTAGCATTTGCCTTCATATACATAGCTGACACAAATGTAAAGTAGTCTCGTACAGGCGTACCTCTGTAGGCATGTTTTCATACGGCTGACCTTCCGCGAAATGTAATACTGTAATCACAAGTTATGCTCATACATCGCGCTGGCATCTGTAATATGCACCTATTTCAGCCGGATTAGGGAAGGGATAAAAAGACCGGTTATCTGCAATATTCATGCGCCTGCTAGGAAAAGCTCCGGTGCTGCTGGGCTCAGCCTGAGGAGGAACGTTGAAACGTTGAACCATCACGTGACGAGTTTGCTGCCTTTTTCAACAACAGCGTCGTCAGCGACCATTTACTCACCGCCATGTTGTGCTCAGGCCATTTATTGGCCAAGCTTTACACTCTTCTTGTGCTCGAGAGATAAAAAAATCATTGGTTAACCGGCGCTCATTGCCAGAAGAAAGGTGGTTTAGCTCAAACTCAAAGGTCATCACAACTAACACTGCCTGCAAAGGCGCTCCTAGCAGTGTGGTAACGGTGGTCTCCTCTGGCATAGCGCAGCATTCCTTTATCTCATTGTACAGTACTACTTTATCTTTCGTCGTCAGGTAGCTCCTCTTATATCACCGTTCGTAGCCAGCACACTTAAACCCTGACATCGCCCCGAGAAATTTATCATTTGCCATTCAGCCCACGTCTCAGCAGGATCTGAGCACTTCAAATTCAGCTGGTCTGGATGCTATCGACCCCAATTGACTTGTTCATACAACTCCCCTTCTCGAAATGAAACACTCGCGAATTATTGTCGCTGCCTGCATCTCTGGGGCTACCATTGCATCTGCAGCCCCCGCCCTCCTTTCCTCCGCTCACACACTCGCGAACGGGGAGAAAAATCCAATCCACGTCTTTGCAGGGGAGCCCACCACACGTCGTCATCTTCTAGCTCATGGAGACAATGGCTCCGAACCTCCAGGCGTACTGGCTAGTGGGCATCTAAAGCCTTCACCCGATGCCAGTACAGTGTCCAGGAGTAATAGCTCTCATTACTTTTCAGGTAATAACGGGTTCAGCATGCAGAGATCGTTCAGAGAGGGTAGTAGCCCCTCTACTATCAGTAGAAGCTCGACCCTGAGCCCACTCTCATCAGAATCATCACGATACAGTTCAGCCGAAGCACCAATCCGCCCAGTACAACCCCCGCCCTCACCCCCCAGAGCGTCTCGTCGTGAGACAACACGTCAGCTCAGAGGCCGTACAAGACCATACCTGCCTCCCTGGGAGCCGACTTTAGACGAACGCATAGCCACTTTCAAAAAAATAGAAACTGGAAATTGACGCACTTGATTAACTATTACTGTGTTTTATTATCGCTTGCCCTGTTTTTGCTACGCTATTCCTACTATCAACGGAGTATACTACTTTCAAAAATACTACTTTCAAAAAAGTGACATGACCCCTCCTGAGAAATGTTCTGCATGCCGTAGAAGGTATGCCTATCATCCTCCTTAATCACACTCCAACCACTGATACATACTCAATTATTTAATTGGAACTCTTGTAGCCATAGTTCCCAGATCAAGCACAGGTTGGCGTCCTTTTGTGACTGATGTGATACCGTCCAGTCATCACCGACATCCCGGTCATTGCCAGTAAGAAGAATATAAAAATAAATCTCCCTGGATGAGCTTGTGTCGTTATTTCCCCACAGGTTCTGAGTCTCAGCTGGCCTGAACTCATATTGCCCTTGATTACTCCTGACAATTAAAACCCTTTCATACAACTCACACGCTGCCCACAACAAACCTTCATCATCTTAAGTATTATGAAATACTCTCAAGTCGTCATAACCGCCTGCGTCGCCGGTGCTACCCTGGCCACCGCAGGTCCTGTCCTGCCCACGCCTTATACCCTCCTCGTATCACCAACTACGCAAGGAGACACTGCCAATTTAAACGATGACTTCTCTCATCAAAACCCGACTGAAAACGAGGCCCGACCACCATTAACGCCCTCGACTAACCCGGCCACATCTAGCTCTCGACCAACCGCAACGCGTAGATCTGCTCGTCTGTCAGAGAAACAGAAAAGGTTCAAGTCTGGGAAACAAAAATATGGATCGGTCGACAAATGGAATTCTCTTGGAAAGGATTCTAGAACCATGGACGGTCGGCGAAATAGGAAAAAGAGGCGCGCCCTTGAGAGAACCTTTGCGAAGTATCCGCTCGAGCAGAGACAGGACATGACAAGTTCTACACCGTTGACGGGCCCCGGAGTGGCAGGTACTACCCGAGTACCTCTAGGGAGAACCTACGCAGAGTATCCACTTAAAGTCGATTCAACGCCTGCGCCAGATAACTTTGGAGAAATGCCGGTGTCATCTCCACTCTCCTCTACACCCGGTCCAGCGGGACAGTCTCACTCACCGGCTCAAGCGAGTACACAGCCTGGTCGTAATGGGCACTATCCACCCACTGGCATGCCTCTCCAGAGGAGATCTGGCGACAGTGCGCATCTGATGCCGCGTGGAGTGAGTGATTCCCCTGGAGATATTTTGTATCCTGTGCCGCTGCGTCAGCGTAGTGCTGAGGGGCTGGAGATTGACGAACTAGACTAAATTGGTAACCATCATTTGTCTTATCGCTCGTTATGTAATTCTCACTGTTTTATTTTTTGCTCAGGCTCTTTTGCTCTCAGTGGTGTGATGGCCCGGGCTTACTTGGACAGGGAGAGAATTTGATCTATTGGCTCCTCCATTATTACCAGAAGAAACAAAAATGTAGTTGGAAATTTGTACTCTCGTGTTTATATCAATGTCGATAGATCTTTGATGAATCGGCGTGACTGAACAGAGCACGGGAAGGCGTGGAATGATGTTAATGTAATTTTAAAAGATGGCTGGGGCACATAGTAACTGTCGCCAGAAATCCATCCAATACCTCTTTCTCTCCCTTCCGTTCTTTCCCTTTCGGCTGGTCCGAACATTAGGAACTTACTATGAAATACGCTTCAATCATCGTCACTGCTCAATTATGTGGAACTGTCCTCGTCTCTGGAGCACCAGTTTCAGACACACGTAGAACCCTTTCCGTGCAGATGGGAACGGGCACGCCTCCTGCTCCTTTCAGTTTGACTCGCAGCTTTGGTAAGCTAGCAAAACGGTGGAACTCTAAAAGTCCCAACAGTCATCAAGGTATCCTTTCTTCGCTTCAGATGTACTAATAGCTAATCAAATGTGGTAGCAGCTCCACCCTATACTGGTGCAGTGAATGAGGGTGAGCCATTGGAAAGGCGTTCACTGTCAGAACGGTCCACCTCCACGCAAGGAACGAAATCGCCGGACCACATGGACCCTCTTCAGATACCCTACACCCAGACACCAGAAAGAGCACTTAGCTTGGCCCATAAACTCCGGTACACTGACTTCCGAAACGACGACCCGCCCAGACTACATTTGATCATCCCCAGCGTTGCCGAGAGAAGCGCTTTATTTCACGGAGTAAACGGACAGACCTCCGGGCGCAACGAAATGTTGTCACCAATTTCTCCTCAGGATCTGAATAACATACATACATTTTCCCAGCCCATATCTGCCATTCCCCCCTCTTCCGGGCCCCAGCCTGTGCTCCCGCGGGTACCCGAAAAAAAGAAGGACAAGAAAGGAAAAGGGAGTCTTGTTGTGTAGGTGACTGTGTATTAGTAACATTCCATCGGCTGCCGAGGATAGTTTACCGTTATCTGTAAATCTACTAGCGTTTGCCAGGCAAGCTTGGCATTCTTCCAAGTTCGAGCTGAGTTTGAATGATCACTTAAAAAGCTCCGTCCCCTGCCGTATCATCCATTCCCTTCCATCTATCTCCCTCCTCTCAGCCGGTTCTGAGAATTGCATAACTACCGACGGATTTTTTTCAGCAGGTCTGCAGCTCACCACCTTCCACCCCCAACAATTGTTCTCCAATGAAGTGTTACTCATTTCATCTTCTCATCATCGCTTGTATTGCGTCTGTTACGCTCGTTACCGCGGCCCCCACTCCCATTACTATGGATCAACACCCGGGGCTTCAAAGAGCCCAGGGATTTACAAGCGAGAGTGCCCTCAGACGTAAGGATGAATCCACATGCAATGGCTTTCCACTGACTCCGTTTCATCAGCCCCCAGCTTTCTCAAACGTATGCGTCGCACATTTAGTAGCAAGCTACCTTCGCTGGGAAATTGACAAGCCTTGACCAAAGCAGGTGTAAGTACTTTGTAACAATCCGTTATTCGCGAAATTGAGGCGTCTGTTCGACTAGTAAGTAGTAACCGCCTAATATTAGGCTCTTAGATAGATGTTGCTGTATATGAGCCAAACATACCGCTTAACAATAGATCTTGTATAGCGGCAGTCGCTTTAACCGTTCTTTCACGGAACTATCTACAAATCACAGGCTCCTCCACAAGTAGAAAGCTCTTATTGCCCCGTCAACACGTCAACACCCATTGAAAATCATAGATGGATTGAGACTTCTGGAACATGAACCGTGATTCACGCGCTTAAGTACTTTCCTCTGTTTTGTCTTTTCTTACTTTTTATCTTGGGGTTATTTGTGAGGTTATCATGGTACAACTGTATCGCTCTTTGCAGCAACAACTGTTCTTTCACGGAACTATCTATGGTGAAATATCCCTATCTCGCTCTAGATAGTTCCTCTAATTTAATCAGAGTGGAAGCTGCCTCCTCCTTTGCTACTTCTGAAAGCCAACACCTTGCCTCTTGAGTATTATTACGGGATCAGTAACACCAACGCCACCCCAGGATTGATTGAGCTGCTGGTTTCATACTCAATGAAGCATGTGGGCTTTTTGATCTATGAGTCGTCTACGACTGAACCGCTGCCTGATAGGCTGAGCCTCCTTTTACTCGTTGGTAAGGCTAGTGAGCTGAGGCTTTTGCTGGTAGCAGGTGGTCTCCGTGGAAAGAGAAGGAACAACGGCATGCGGCGGTAAATACGTAAGAATATTCCATTATTCAAAAAGTTCATAGGGGATTGAATAGGAAATTGGGGATATGCTCGACTCAAACCAGCTGAGAATTTCTCGTTAGTCGAGTGAGGGTGACACGACGCAGGACCAGCTGAGGGACTCAGAGAGGTTGGGGAGAATACGTAAATTCTTACCAATGGAGGTCCGGTGATCTCTGGGTCAGAGTCTATCCACAATCGGTCTGTTATGCAATACACATTAGCCGTTACGATGAAAGCCACTTGAAGCCGCGCCTCTACGACCATAATTATTGACGTTCGTTCTTCTTTTCAGCTGTAATGAACTGCTTAACAACTTTTGCTATAGGATACAATTTTACTGGCAGGTATTGCACTGGCCACTCATGTTGCTGAAATACGCATAGAATGATTAACATCACTTGTCTCATGTTGCGCATCCGGTTATGGCCATCACATGAAATAAAATCTCGTTTCTCTCAGCAGGTTGCTGTACACCCTGCTTCAAGTTCTAACCGGATTCAGCTGGCCTGGATTCCTTTTCCCGCTTCTCCCTCCCCGTTTCAGCTAAATCCAAGCTCATCGCCGTCATCGTGTTCATCATCATCACCAACTATCTTCATTTCAGCTGGCCTGAATCTACTGCGCTTATCTCGACTTTCTTATCAAGTTCACGGAATGAGACACTCTCACATCATCTTCATCGTTGCCGCATTCTTCAATAGTGTTTTCCTCGTGTCTGCAGCTCCAACTGTTTTCCATAGCCCCGATTCCCAGCCACTTCCGGCTCTCTCTAGTGACCTCTCATTCCCCGAGACTCGGACCACCCATGCAACCACCAACAATGCGGGGGATATTCTAAACATTCATCACAATTTACAACCTCCCAACAACAGATATATCAAGCCCGAGCTCAAAAGTCGGGTGGAGGCGTGGAGACAGAATATTGCGCCATACGAGAAGCTTGAAAGGCCCAAAACAGAACTCCCAGAGACTG
Source organism: Rugosomyces carneus (assembly GCA_018221805.1). Lineage (NCBI taxonomy): Eukaryota > Fungi > Basidiomycota > Agaricomycetes > Agaricales > Tricholomataceae > Rugosomyces > Rugosomyces carneus. The sequence goes on along the minus strand of JABCKM010029879.1, from coordinate 8,830 downwards.
CAGGGCGAAGGCGGGTCAGTGGCGTGGAGGAGAAGGAAATCCAGCGAGTTAAAAAAGAGGTATTCCCTGATGTGCAGAGAGTAAGGCGTAAACAGGAGGAGGACGAAGAGATAGTGAGACTAAAGAGAGAGGTGGGTTTTGCGATAGAAAGGGGTAGAATCTTGAGTAAGCGGAGAGGTACAGCAAGGATGGGGACGGGTGACTGAACGCCCAGCTCAATGAATGGAATACCGTGCTCCTGTAATTAAAGTTATACATAACAGCTCTCAGATAGTGTGGAAAGATAGTGTAACAACGCCTGAACAATGCTTACGAGATTCATCCCGATTCATACCATCATACCACACAATCAACCCACATATCGTACATCAGTTCATCAACACCCACCGCTGGCAGCCAATTATTTATCTGCGGGAAAAATGCAGAAAGATAACCGTTGAACCATTTCTGGCAACATTTTCCAGGATATAAATGTAAAATTTTTACTTGGACAAAAGTTTGGATATATTATTCATATTTCTACATCAACCCCTCAAGTATAAATCCAATAATTTTACAAGCACCATCCTCAAGAGAAAATTGACATATTCATCTACAGTAACACTGTGGGAGTTTGCTTATAAAATCAATAAATGTATTGAAAAGATACCAGAAACAATATTTCTATTAAATATATCATTTTTATTGCTGGATATATTGAGAGGAGTATTTCAATCAACCATTTCAATATTTTATACTTTATTATCTAGGGAGACAATTCAAGTACTATCTAGTTTTTGGCCTGGATATTATTGAGGAAGATATTTCTAATAGTTCTGTAGGAGCTGATTTTTAATAATGTTGTATTATTAGCATAAAGAAATACTGGAATGATAATCTAGATAGCATCTCATTATTATCCTGATATTGTCCGATGTATGTGTTATCTTATCTTATCTTATCCAAAAGCGGTGTAAGATACTAATTTGACCAGTATTTAGCTTCTAACTAGCTACAGTTGGGATATTTTGGCTCTGAAATTAGAGTAATTGCAGGGAATATGTATCTGCTGCAGTTGAATATAGGCTACCACATTTGAATATCCGTCATTAGCGACATGGCCCTGACGTCCAAGTATCCTTGGGGGAGAGATTTGAATCTTCAGCTCGATTTCTCATGAGTCGCACCTCAGCTTGCAGGGTCTTTCTTAGTACTCGATATGTAGTAATATGCAAGCGATAAATTTTTTACTCAACTCCCCAATATATATAACCTCTCAGCATGGTTGTGAGCTCCACTTCACAGCTGGTCTGACCTTTCGATTATCTTCATCTCAATCACTCCCACTGTCCCCCTCTTTCCTCCTCGACACGAAAAAATAATGATTTACCCTCATATTGCAATCGTCGCTTGCACTTGTCTTGTAGTAATTGCCGCCCCAAGTTCTAGCTCCCAAGTTGAAGCCACGCCTGGCCAAAAATCTCCCGAGATTTCCCATGATCAGGCTTCCTCCGATTCCAGCGTCCAGTCCAGTCCCACACCAACAATGGTCGACTCAATCCGAACCGCCTCAGATACTACTTGTGAAGACGATTCAGACTCTCCCACCAACAGCTATGATCCGATTCCAGCACCACAACGTAATACTGGTTTCATCCAAAATGATTCAAATTTTCAGGAATCCTTTCACGATAGTAGTAGCGATTCAAGCGATTCAATTCGGATGTCCCGCGATGAAGTCGACGCAGGGAATACAACCCCTATCACCTCCAGGATTCCGGGGATCGGTGTCGGAAGGCTCCTTAGATGGCGCCGACGTCCTTCAGACAGCCCTTCTCGTTCTCAACCCAGTAGTGCTGCGATTGCTTCAGGTTCTACCCTCCGGGACTCTGAATCGTCATCAATGACTGGAGCCCTAGAGGGGCCGGCTTCCCCCGCTATTTCTTGGCCTAGACGATTGCGACGACACAGACGTTATGAAAATCAGGAGGCTTCATCCAGCGAACCTCGGCACAGTGACATTGAAAGGCGAAATGTCTCTGGGGAAACTCGTCTGAATGTTGCGATAATTCGCCATGACCTTGGAATCGACGAGCTTGATTAAAGTACTGGTGGTAACACATGGTGGTGAGACACGCACAACAATACGAATATATCACAGAAACTCACTGAACTGTCCATTCAGCTTGAGAGTTTGACGTTTACTACAGCGATAATCAAAAGATCTACATCTTGACACACGTACCCTCTCTCTTAAGTAGTTGGCATATCAACGATGTGTACTTTTTTTTCATTGCGGGGACAAAGTCCGGGTTGGCATAAATAAAACTTGGCAAACTCTGGTATAGGGTAAAACTAGCATGATACAATGAATTTTGATATTAAGATGTCACATGTAGAGAAAGAAAGATAGCACAAAAAAGAAAACGAACAACGCTCAATCCAACCCTGGCATCTCGTAGTCAATCGGCACATCCTTCCTTTCCAGCCACGTTGCATCTTCACTGCCCAAATCGACACCCTTCCCACAATCCAACCTCCGTCTTGCAGGCAACTCTTTCAGTTCCACACTCCCGCACGAAGATCCCCCCATGATACCATCCCCGATACTCTCCATCGTCCGCACAACAACATAATGCTCCCCATGCCAGCCCAAAAAATCCAATGAAGGCAAAGCGACAGCGATACTCCTCGCACTCGAGTTCCATACACCCGTTTGAACCAAGAAATCCTTCTCCGACATGAGATTCGGTTTGGGGCGGCGATGAGAGGTAGATTGGAGGTGTAAGAAAGAAAGGCATCCGAATTTCCTGAAGCATGCCGCGTGCTCGTTCAATTGCTTATCTGAAACGACCGAGGTGACGTTTATCGCGGCCATTTCTGGCTGGAGAGACTTGACGAGTGACCCTACGGCGTCTTGTGTTAGATTCGAGATGCGTACACCGAGCACGCGTAGACCAGATAGCTCGGGTAGGAGGTTCCGCACGAGATCCCAAGGGCAATTCCCCAGATCGAGTCGCCTTAGTCGTTTCCTCCCTCGTAGAAATTGGGTCACGCTCTGATAGAGCTCGGCTTCGTCGTCATGTCCGACAAGAAGAAATCGGAACGCTTCCAGGTGGGGGAGGAACGTGTGTTGTTCATCAATGACCTGGTCGCTCGCAAATACAACGGAAGCTGACCCCGGTGCTTCAAAGGTGCCGTGTAACGTTAGACTTTGCAGGTTGTGAGCGTGGGCGATACGGGCAAAGACGATATGTGAAATGCGGGTATCTACGAGGTCGAGGTGGGTAAGGTTTTTGATAGTCACAGACTGGAATGCCGAGTCCCATGAATGAGTTCGTGCAAGATAGGCACCAAGTATTAGGTGTCGTAGGGTATTCTCGTTCTGATCCAGCACTGTTCGTACTTCCCCCATGTCTGCGAATCCGTCATCGTCCTCCGCGCGGAGCGTGAATTTCCGCAGATTGCGAAATGCAGATACTCCAACAGCGTCAAAATGCCAGCCGCTTGAGAAAGGTTTGAATGTTCTCATTCTTGATTAAGAGATCAGCTCACATGAGTCCTAGTCCGCGTAGACGTGGGTGGCTTGCAAGCACAGTCTGGACCATTTCAGCTCGTAGTTCAGGATAGCCAATCCATTCAAAATCTGTCAATGCCTTGAACTCTGGCAACGCGGTCTTGAATATACCTAGACCAGAACATTGCTCTCGTAAAAACTACTTACAATCAGGGGAGAGTGGGCTCACGTGTCATAAGGTCCAACATATCCCCTTCCTCGTACGCCCAATGAAGGCGCAGGGATTTGACACGGCTCGCAAAGAGGGGATCAGTCTTCGCTCTATCGAAGATGTCCAAGCCCCGATTTAGGTTATCTTGATCCTCGCCAAAATAGATATCAAGAGTACGAAAGATTTGGCGAACAGCAATATCTCTGTGAAAAGAAGAGACGGAGAGCCAGGTACGCAGATGATAACGTGGGATATGGAAGGCTATTCGTTCCCATACTTCCAGGGGAGCACGTTGTGAAGCAGGTTCTGCCTTGAAACGGATCTGCTTGGCGGCGTAGGCATGAGAGCCGGTCCGGAAGAACAATTTAAGGAAAATGGTTGCTTGCCCTTTTGTTTCTTCGAATTTGTTGTTGGATATCACGGTTGGAAGGGTCGAGTTTTAACAATGCCTGGAAATCTGGTTTCATGCAGTGAGCGCCCGCAGTAAAGAACATGTATCAGCATAAGAAAACAGCCAAACGCGGGACAAAAGCTTTGGACACGTATCTTGTCCCAACGTCAACATACGGATTGAAAAGTACATACCTTCCTGTGCCTTTGCCGAGAAACTTTCTCCTGCATCTTTACGAGCATTACCCCGAGCCAACAAAGCCTTTGCAATATCTTCTTTTGGGAGATTTGGCGTTTTCAAGTAGACTTCAAGGTAACCTTCAACCTCTGGACCATATCTGTGGGATCGGTGTGATAAATTTGCATGTACAAGGAATTAAAGACTTGCCTGCCTGAATGAATGAGAGCCAGCGATGTGTCCAGCAGAACACCAGCCTTTCTCTGTTCTGATAATGAGTGTAATGCGTCGTATACCGTGGTCGTAAGTTCGTCGGAGGAACGACGAGACATGGTGGTCAGGATGCAACGCGTGTGAGAAAAGCCGATCTACGATTGAGTAAGGTCGTTACCATCGTTTCGGACCGGCAACTCGGCACGGCAACTCGGAACGCTCGGCTAATTCCACATTTCGAATTCTATCAAATACAATTTATAGTTTTACCCCAAGCTGTGCTACTTGTCGCCGTCCACGTAAAAGCATTGGCTTAATAGATTCCTACACGCGGGCAAGTCAGCAAGGCTTTGTTTAGCTCTGATCGAGATCATATTTCACCTGATATCCAGAGTTAACTTCAGATTGATTTAGTGGCTCGGTTTGAGCTTGTGCCCATAAAGTCTCATACACATTTCCATCGTAAACACCCAAAGCACTGGCTATCTGTCAGAAAGATTACAATCGAGGTAGTAGAAAATTTCGCACCTATCTAGTTCCCAATCGGTGAAACCAAAGGCATCGCTCAAGCCAATAGCGTTGGGTAACAATTCTTGACATAGCTGATTGATAGTTAACCGAAGAGGACGGCCTGGATCGCTAGTTCCAGACTCAGGTTGATTTGGAATGCGTAACAGACCAAACGACAGGAGATCGACCAGACCTGCCTCAACGACTGTGAGCAAGTACTAGGACACCAAGAGATGAGCAACGGTCGAATATCGCGTCAAAGAGACCCTTACGAGTGTATATAAAGAACGAACGACTTGAGCTGTGACGACCGGGAGTGAAAGGTCTCGAAGGATCTCGCCCACTTGCACAGCAATGAAAGCTTCCGTAACCGCCTTTGATACCCGCTGATTAACACTTGCATCCGGTTCTGACGAGGTCTGTGCGTGTTCTCGTACAAGAAGTGCGGCACGCCATTCTAGGAGACTGATAGAGAATGATACATCTTGCCAAGACGAGTCTGTCACATCAGGAAACTTATCTGGCTCAATCAAGAGTCGGAGATATTGAGACGACGGGGAAAGAATGGACGCAGACGGAGTTTTGGACGAGAAGAGCGCATGATAGGATTTGAGAGCCGCGCGAACCACCTGTTGATCCAAAACGAAATTGTCGCCCTCGTATCTAGGGAAAGAATGCTGTTATACCAAATGATATAACGTAACTGGCGATTGCTAGAGCTTACGTCACACTGGGGAGGTAATCAGCATAAAGTCTCCCAAGACCAGCAAATGCACTATAGCCATGACCACCCATCGAGCGGCGGGCTACCTCTAAATCATGGACACCGAGCGTAGAACACATGACCTTCAGACCACTCGTGGTAGCGTGTAACTCGGCTAGTAGAGATGCGTCACCTGAAGCTAACCGTTTCGACATGGCACCAAATGATCTCATCTGAATATTAGTCGAAAACGGGTTGCATGCTTTCTATTGCTATGAAACGCACCATGGTCCTGCCTAACTGTATGAAGACATATGCATGTGACAGAATGGGCAAAAGACGAATGTAGACAGATGGGTGGGTGATTATTTGTTTCTCAAGCCCGTCAGAGCCCCTACCACCTTGCCGGCGCACAGTGGTGTATCGTATAGACACAGTAGCAGCTGTCAACTGCTTTAGAAAGAACAGGAAGGAAGGTTCTCTTGAACATTACCTTTTGCCATCATCCAACCTGCGCTCGTCACCATACTGTCCAAAGTTACATCAGAAAAAGAATCGGAGTTAACGGACGAAGGCTTGTGCGAACTTTGCACGGATATAGAGCATCTTGGCAGGAGTGAGAATTATTCAGTGTGTCTAAATTCGCAGGCTTATACAATGCCGACTCACTCCTCCGTAACTTAGTTTAGCATGTGGAGGTTGGATATATCTACCATCGTCCGTGACTTGCGCAAATTTAGAGAGCATGTTTTCCTTAGGTATACGAACATGGTAGAACCGCGCGAAACCGTTGTCCGTAGATGCATATCCAGCCATAGCCTTCGGACCTTTGGAAAAAAAAGGTTATAAGCACTTTAAAAAGGGAGGAAAAAGCACCGACCAATATCCCCGATAACAATTCCAGGCAGGACTTTATGATTATCTTGTCGTACATCAGCACGCCTTGGACGCAAGAAAGATAAAATTGGGGACATCTTTACCTGTGTCTCGAAGCTGCACAAAAAACAAGTGCGGACCCATGTCCCTCCCGCCAGGAAGGATGAGTTTCGCTTGTACGACACCATGCGTCGAAGTCTTTCCTAATGCCCCAATCCACCATTTACTACTCGTAAGAGCAGGAGAATGGATTTCAAACTCTTTCGTCTCAGGAATAAACGTGGCAGTCGTTTCCAGCTGTGAGACGTTGGTACCGTGCCCGAGCTCTGTTTGAAGGTAACAACCCAGTATTCCTCGTGACGATATCAATGGACCGTATTTCGCTACCAGTTCGGGGGATCCTTGTGACATGAAGACAGGTTGAAACGCTTTAAACGAGTTACATCTGCATTAGCCACCGCAATAGAGCTGCGGCATGAGTGATACGCACCGACGTTGTGTAAAGATATAGGAAGCGAGTCGTCCAAGCTCGCGAATGCCAGTGCAGTATCTTCGTTCGACCACCTATGGATCTCCTCAAGTTCGTATATACGGTTTGTCATACGCAATGCGCGTTCATATCGTTCTGTACGTGTCAAGAAGTCTCTGCAGCATGATAGCTTGGCATCTTTGCGATCGACCGGAAAAGGCGTCATGTCGTACCTTCCTGTCTTCGCAAACGCAGGGTCTTTCTCTAATATCAGCACAACATTCTCCCTCTTTATCCATTCTTCTCGCCCATCTAGATGTCAAAGCTTCTCATTAGCAAAGAAGTTCCTAACCAACGACAAGACTTTTAGATGAACTTGCGATGTAGGAAGCTCGTTGTCGAGTCGACGTCTATTGAAGTCTCGTTCCTTGCACGGATCATATCTACAACATTTTGGGTTATTGAATCTCCCATGAGGTTTGTTTCAATAACCCTAGGAGACTGAGATGGAAGAGAGGACTTGCACGGGGATGAACCGGCGTGGAACCATACCGGCTTTATGCAAACAACAGTACCGAGTTTCTCGAGTAGGATCATGTGATTAAATCGCGGGTAGTTCTTTGGCAGTCTTTTGACTGGTCTTAACCAGTCTTGCTTTGTAGCTCAGATTAAATTGCTAAATTTCTGTAAATATTTGGGTGGCCATAAATCCCTCAGGCTTAGAAGACTGCCTGCAAACATCAAGCTCCCAGTGAAGCTTGTACAAAGATAAAGACCAGCTTCCCAAAAGAAGTACATGTTGCCACTGGTCAGATATCTCAGGATGAGCTTTACTAGCTGCTTAGTGCTGGCATGGGACCCCACAACCTGATGCAGCTACCCAAATATTTTCAGAACTCTAGCTAATTTATTAAAGGCTGCAGTGACTGGCTAAGACTAGTTGAAACCAGTTTTTATCAGTTTTTGTATTTTTGAAATTGTTTGGACCAAGGTCTTCATCAGTCCTCGGCTTTATTAGTTTAAATTGGGTCTGGTCTAGTCTTGTTCTTTTTCAAGTCTTGCAACTGAACTTCCAAACACTACTATTGAGGTCTCATTCCTTGCACAGATCATATTTTTGATATTTTGGTTTACTGAACCTCCCAAAATTTTTCTTTGAATAACTGTAGGAGACTGAGATAGGGGCACACAGGAGTAAAGCCCATACAACAATAGCTGGGTTTCTAGAGTCTGATCATATGAATCATGAAGTACTGTTAGTGTTACCTAAATCCTAGGACATACATATGTTTTTCATCTTGGTCTAATACCATGACTATATGATTGTCTATTGAAACTGCATACATCACCCAGTTGTGGTTCCTTCTACATGTAGCCAAACTGAATAACTTGTTCAAGTTATAATGAATCAGTGCTTAGACTCCAGGCTCCTAAAACCATCCGCTCGCCGCTCACGTGTCCTGATGGACCAAACAAACAAGTTTTGTCGTTTGCGCGAGCTCTGCGAGCGGCTGGCAAACTTTCCACTTCGCGTATCACTGGATCACTAGATCATTGATGGCAGATTACAAACCTCTATCGTTCAAAAGTATTTGTTTTGTAACATCCTCCAGGCTCAGTTTCGTGATTTATCTTGTGTGTAAGATATTTTAAGAATGGATGAACCTACATCCTACCCCACATGCCCAAGCAAAATGGGTGAGGTCCGAGGCCTGTGGGGCAGTTTTAGTTTTTTGGAAAGAATGTTTTGGTCAATGGTTCCCCAGAAAAAGAAATTCAAGCCT
>JABCKM010029877.1:3949-18017 GCA_018221805.1 Rugosomyces carneus | reverse complement strand
GTTGGAAAGATAGCGGGAGGAAGTTGATGCCTTTTCTCGGTATCATGGGTCTGCGCTGTTTCACTGTATCATTCAAACTCGTATATTATTGCTATCCTTTGCTATGTTCCACATCCCAACGCAGAGTAGTCATGCAGTGCTGGTTGTATCTTTGTATGGTATGTTTACATAATACCCATAGATGTCCTCAGGATCCGCCACCCAGTCGTCCATCAGCATCAGCTTACCCTTTTCAATCCCAGTATCAATCAATGTCGGCCTTTCTGTTTCAACCACCAACAGCTTTAAATTATCCGTGCTTTCTTCCGGCCATATCAGGAGGATAGACAACAACGGCGTCGCATCCGGCAAGACCGAGATTACACGTGAACGTCGAATAGGATCATTCATGGTAGTTAATTCGTGGGTGAGGTATATGATACCGAATTTGTGCAGTAGGCCAAATTTGTGGGGTGGGTGGACATACCAGCTATCTTCCCTCAGCCCTAGGCATCTGATTTCCATCGGCGGCAGGGTCTCTGGAGTCCAATCATCTGGAAGTCGGGAACATTTATGGTCCCAGTTGTAATAATAGAGCCCACAATCCGAAATGCCACAGATTTCTGTGGGTGGTTAAGCTTTTTTTTGATGAATAGTACAAGCTCACAAGCTCACCGTGGGGGGCTTGCAACTGGACATGCAGACGATGGTTTTCCAATTTCAGAAGGTAATTCTGCACGACGAGAATAGTTGGATCGTGTTTGTTGAAGACCACTCGTAAAATGTCCTGATTATTCAGTGCAAACGACGCTTGTAATGCGATTTTGGGCCCACGTAAGATGTTGAAAACGTAGAGGATTGACGTGTCTTCTTTGTCGTAGACACATGCCAATCGTGTCTCGTCGTTACTGAATGCCGAATCATACATTTTGCCGTCTACGCCTAGCTTACACATACCAAACTCATTTGGTATTGAGTTTGCATCGATAATGACAGTGCTTGTAACAAGGTAGCTGCCATCTGGGCTTACATCAAATACCAAGTTTGTCGGAATGTGCATCGACGGTTTGACGCGGCGAGAGATGAGCTCTGGTTGTAAGGATTCAAGCGACCAAGTTTCAAATGACAATTCACCACTCAATATTTATGTTAGTGTAGGCGTAAGGTAATCCGACTAGTGAACCTACTTTCGCTTGATGGACCATATGATGAGCTCCTGCTGGGAATTCAATACCCATTCTTTCCTGGATACTTCATGCTGATCTGGCAAGTATTTTGCGTTGATAGGTCGTCTTGTAATTTGGCCATCTGGTTCGACAACGAGTACATCGTCAACCGAGTCTTCCGCTGGGTCATGAATCAGACTGAATGTAAGCCACGTGGTCCGTGGAATGTCAAAGACATAAATGAAGTCTGCGTAGTCGTGATAGAGTCCGTTCCTGTATGGTAGCAACGTCCAAACTGCTACACGTGAAGATGCAGTAGCCGACCAATCGCTAAAAGATGCTAAAAACTTCCTTTCATCCAGTGTAAAAATCCCACCCGCCCATTCGGTCGTATGCGTGGGTGTGGACATCTGGATTTGTTTTGCTTCATCAACCAGCAAACAAAGTAGGACTTCCTCAGTGGATTGGTTGTGCGTGAAAACTATCTTAGACCCCGTATCACTGAAAGCATGCAGTCTATCTTCCGTAGAGTCATCAAGGCTGCGCTCGTATACAGATGAACCGGAAATGCTTAACACTTCGAGTGTCTGATCCCTTATCCTCGCCACGCGTTTACCGTCTCTGCTAAAACGGATGTCGTATATCCGATGTAAGAAGTTTGGATGATATATGGCGCTTGGCCGACCGGTGCATTGCTTGGTTTGGAGGCTAAAAATCCCGCCTGGTGTAATGACTGTTTCGCCTTCACCGAATACAGCACCGTCCCATGTCATGTCTTTTTTCTCGATGTAAGAATTGCTGAAAATGAGTGTTGTCCAGCTGTCTACGTCGGGGGCATTGTCAGGAGCGTCGATGTTCCAACAGGCTGTGAGATATATATGGTGATTTCTGGAGTAATAATGCACATAAGTAACAGCAATGCGGTCAGTCGATGTACTCATAGTCGCAGAAAGACACCTGTAGGCGTTTGCTGATTCCAATGATATCACTGATGGTCGGAAGCGTACACCAGTCTCCATTATTTGGCATGTGAGCGAGGGTGCGGGCTTGGTGGTAGCGGAAAAAAGTGCACCTGTTGAGCGGTCGTAGTGTATCCACTCTCGGCGAAAATCAAGCTCTAGAGGCAGGATGTCTTTGGTGACAATCCCGAGTTTGGCAGAGGGCGTTGTTTGTAGGCAATGGGAGACACAGAGTCGCAGCACCTGAGGGTAAAAACGTAACGTTCCAGAAAAGTCTCGAAGCACTCTCATTACGAGGTGAAACCAGTAAGGATCTTTTGAGATAGGGATAGGGATATGAGTTGCTAACGTGGCCAAACGCGAAATGCTGTCCTGAGCGTACTCGATATATGTCAAGCGGATTAATTCTTCTAGCCATATAACCGAGGCCGGGGAATGAGTGAATTCGCTGATAGTTACGAAAAGCTTTCGTTGTTGGTTAAGGTCAGAACATAACTGATGTTGCATCACGTTAAGGACATATTCCATCCAGTATATGGTAGAATAATCAAACAACGGGTATTGTTTCTTGAACGAAATTTGACCTCTGGACCGTGATAAACCTAAAGAGACCGGTGAAAGATATTCATCGGAATGAGGAGCAGTAGAGAGAATATAGTTGATGCAAGTCATGCCAATTTCTACCTCTGCGGACGGGATGTCGGTAGCAAATGGTTCCGAATCACGAGCAAGGCACTCGAACGGCATTCTGTCCAATAGCGATATCCTTGCCGATCTCGAAGCCACTCACATGTGCCATCAAGACGATAGCTTTTTGCGGCTCGGAAGTGATGCTCGTAATCTGGCGGATCAATGAAATCAGAAAGTTCCTTCTGCTGGTGTCTGACCCAATGGGTCTGCGCGTCGGCATAGTGTTGCGTTGCTTCGACCTCATACAACCTTGTTTTCTGAGCACTAATCTTGTCCTTCAGCTTTGTGAACTCGTTAAGCATCGTACGTGATGAAGTGAATCGTCTCTTTACACGAGATACAACATCTATAGAATGCTTCAGCTTGGAAGTATCCAAGGAGATGCTGCTTCACCTCGCTTTAGATTTTTTGTATAGTACGTCAATGCTGTTACCCAGAACGTGATGTAGACTGCTTCAATTGCGTGGAGTACCATACGTGATTTGTTGAAGGTGTCTTCAGCCAGTTGCAGATAGCTGATCTCCTCAGCCATGCCGGTCAGGAACCCCAACACCTCCTCTATCACATCGGCGTCACCTTTTGTCATCTAGGTAGTGTCTTCATGAGCTAGTGTGTACGACAGCGCGAAAGGGAAGTCACGTACATCCAGAATAAAAGAAACGACTCCCCAAATTAGGTCACCTCCCATTGGAGTGAGTTTACATACGCCCTCAACGATTCTGGCATACGGATCAATGCCAAGGGCCATTTGTCTAGCCCTGCTGGATTTGGTTTTGTTTTCCAATTCGTTACCAATCCTTTGGCCTTCCTCAACGAGATGATCGAGGCTCGATAGCTCTCTGAGTCGCTGGAGTTGTTTCGGGGTCATTTGCTCTTCAACTGTGTCCCTTGCACGCTCAAACGCACGTTGTGCCTCCCTTGGATAGCTCAAGTCCGCAGAAACTGACATGGTTGAAGAAGCGGAGATGCTAGAATAGGTGAGAAATGTATAGGCGCTCACAGCGCTGACAACGTGCCAGCCTGAGTGTAGGCGCCGAATTTTCTTATAGATGTGATGGTAGACCCTATGTCCGAGAAGTAAATTTCCTGCAGCCATGGAATTAAACAGGTCAGCATAACTGGACGTTGTTATTAGTTTATGTGGCTTATAACAAGCATTGAAATATTGAAACTTTGCTAGCAGCACTGTTCGGAAACTCAGGCTGAAGTGTTAACGAATGTGATTACATAATACTCATGCCAGCCCTAAATTCAACAAATTCAACGTTCAAAATTTTCACGCTCTTCCCATTTGCTATCACTCGCCTCTCTTGGTCTATGCAGTAAGTTTGTATTCTTTCTTTCTCAATCATTCGAATGGATGATAAATTCTTAAACAAATCGAGTGTCTACCGTCAATACCTAGACATTGACACAATGCGTTCTTTTGTCATAGTTACACTGATCGGTTCATTACTGTCCGTAATCCTCTACCTGTTACTAACAAAACAGTACCTGCACAGGACGAATAGTGCAACAGGCATACTATCGTGATCGGGAATGTGAGGTGGTTTATCAGGATTTAGGCATGCAGGTCTAACCGGTAAGCAATATTTCTCTACCAAACTCGTCTCGTCCGAGTCAGGATGAACATAAACATTCAAACTAGAGTTTATGAAAGCCTAAGGCGTCATGATTTTATTGAATCTGTCAATCCACTGAACTTCATTTCTCACCCCTCTCTCACCATGACTGCTAACATTTTCTATAGTTACCTTTTACGCGACGGGCCTATTCGTGGCGACTCTCCATATGTATGTGTTTTACCCGATTCTTTTTCTTGATGATACCACGGAATTACCGCCTGATCTTTGATGACACTTCCAAGGCTGTATTTATATATTAATATCTGATTTTTATCTTGGCTTATATGACTTTTTTTGCTGATCACTTGTTCTTTGTAGTTTCTATATGGATGCTCTGACTGTTGTAGCTCATTGGTGAGTTATCACTCAGATTTTGACTCAATGATGTTTTATCACGACGGTCTTCGTATCAAACAATGCTGCCGAAAAGGCCCGCCACAGCTCAAAAACTCGGGCACCCCAATCTGATTCTATCTTCTCAATCTTGTGATTATGCTTGTGTCTCTGACTTTTTGCTTGACGTTAGGCTCGGTCAAGATTCTGTTGTTTCATAGAATCATTGGTATGTCAATTCTCCTGTAAAACCATTCTGAACAAGATGATACATCTATCAACCAATTTATCAACTAGAAGCTGTTGCTGAGCTTCGGCTTTGATTTTACCTTCCATTCTGATCTGCTACTTTTTAATTTTTATGTCCGTTTTTCCCTTGTGACGTAGTGTTGATCTAGCACCTTTGTCTAGATACAAATGTCCCTTTTCATTTACCGGGGCTGCGTATAATATATTGCGGCCGTTCCTTGCCAAGCACTCTATCTCCGAAACTCCAGGATGTTCCTACATCATAATATGTGTCTGCCGCTTACGTATCTTAGCGATGCCGTCTGTGCCACGCAGGTACCTTACTACTTTCCCCCCTGATGAACACTAAGCGTAATTATCGACATCTGAAGCTCCTGTTCGTTGCGCGTTTTGGGCTGCGAGTGGGTGCTGGTGTACGCAGAAACTACGCCCAAATCGACATGTATGAGTGCTTTCCATGAAAATAGGGCCTCAGTTAAAGAACTGATGATAACCAGATTGGATGTAACGTCGTCAAATTGTGCACGGCTCTGTTTCTTATGGCCTGAGGAATAGGTGCGTCATCGGGGTTTGATGGGCTTAAGAATGTAAGTATCACGTTACATCTCGGAACATATCGCCTCCTCGTCTGAGCCTCCAGAGGAGATACGATGCTTGAATTAGCGTCAAAGGCAGACATTTCGAGTCGCCTACAAAATCTGTATATACTTTTTCAAAACCGCTAATGTGGTGGATCTGGCGGCAGAAGAAATTGCCTCGGTTAAAGATTACTCCATCCACGGCTGTTTTATCCGTTGTTTATCGCGAGGTTGCATCGCCAAGAATTTTCAATACGAGTAAACACGCTGCTACATCCCGCCAAGAGCAAAACGCAATAACATGACATTTGCCCAGTACGAACGTTATTTCCAATCTCACGCACGATGCAAGCAGCCACGCCATATCGCTGTAAAACCCACGACGCTTGTGTCTTGCAGTTGAGATGTTAACATGGGCCATAGATCTCGACGTTTGTAAGTGTTTCCTATTTATAGGCGTCGTAGCGGCTGGCGCGCCAAGATTTCATATTTATGTCTCATTACCTTTCGTTATAGGCACAAGCCTTGTCATACTGCCTGCGTTGGTGCAAAGCCCTTGGCGCCTTGGATCCCAGGCTTGGCATAAATCGCTCTATATAACGTCTCTGTTATTGCACCTTAATTACAAATCTACCCGCGATGGGAATTTTTACTCGACGTGGTAATGGCTTAAAGCTTGCAAGCCGCACGGATACTACGATCTCGGTCACCGTACCACCCAAGAACCCCGAATTTGCCTCTGTGGGCCCGATGGCTCATACTCTCGATGTACAACAACTTGCTGAGGATCTGGGGACTTTCTCTAGCGATGGTCTATCCAAGAATGAAGCTGCCCGGCGACTAGAGCGCTGTGGGCCAAATTTGCTGGAAGGCGATGATGGCGTCTCTGCAATGGAGATCCTCATTAAGCAGCTAGGTAAGCCCCTCTGTGATCTCGGCGTCGTCATTCATCCATGTTATCTATATATAGCAAATGCCCTGACCCTTGTGCTAATTGCGGCCTTGGCGTTGAGTTTCGGCGTCAAAGATTTCATCGAGGGCGCTGTAATTGCCGCGGTTATAGTTTTAAACACAGCGTGAGCTTCAGTCCAACTCTTTGCTCCTGTACCTCCATTCTCACCGATTTGTACCTAGCGTCGGATTCTTCCAGGAATATCGCGCAGAGAAAACCATGGATTCGCTAAGACAGCTGTCTTCACCCACCGCATTTGTGGTCCGTAACGGCGAAGGCACTGCAATTCCAGCGAACAATGTCGTACCAGGTATATTCTTCCTTCTTGTCACGGCATCAGGCTTTAAAATATGTTATAGGGGATGTTATCATGATTAAGACGGGAGACGTCGTTGCCGCCGATGTGAATAAAACAACCTTCATCCTATTTTCCTTGAGCTAATTAATTTGGTAGCTTCGCCTAATATCTGTTTCAAATCTCGAATTGTCCGAGCAACTTCTCACTGGCGAGTCTGTCCCGGGTGAGTGCCCCATATTCGCACCAACCAAATCACGATCTTAAAACAAACTTCGATTCAGTCGCCAAAAATATAGAAACCATGAAAGAGGAAGATCTAGATATCCCTATCGGTGATCGACTTAATCTCTGTTATTCGTCAACTGTTGTCACGAAAGGTCGTGGCACAGGTATTGTTATAAGTACGGGCATGAGCACTCAGGTACGTAACAACCTACAGCTTAAATGAGAATGACTTGATGAAAATGCCACTACAGATCGGACGAATTGCCACAGCCATCAGTGGTAAGAAGACTGGTGGTGATGACCCAAATGCACAATCTCCACCGCTCTATAAGAGAATAATGGGGAAAGTCTCGAGATGGCTGTGAGTATCATTCTCTCGGACATCGTCACTGTCAATTCACGCTCGAAATAGAGGTCTCACATCAGGGACTCCTCTCCAGATGAAGCTTAACAAGCTCGCTTATCTTTTGTTTGGTTGCGCCATCATTCTTATCATAATCGTCTTTGCTGTGGCCAAGTTCAGAATTGACGACGCTGTCATTCTATATGCCATTGCATCTGCTATCGCCATTATACCGGAATCTCTCATTGCTGTGTTAACCCTCACAATGGCTGTTGGGACGCGGAGGATGGCAAAGGAGAACGTTATTGTCCGAAAACTGGACGCTTTGGAAAACCTAGGCGGTGTAACTGATATCTGTAGCGATAAGACAGGGACGTTGACAATCGGTAAGACCCTCTACTGTGTAACAAAAATTCTTTTCAACGAATGTAGGCAGGATGTCCGTCAGGAAATTTTGGCTCGCAGGCGATTCGGATAAGGCAGTCGAGTACGTCGCTGAGACCACACAAGATGCTCTAGATCCCTCACAAGGATTTATACATGAGGCGAACCAGACGACAGCCCTCTCTAGAGATAACCTTCGCGAAGGTATCTCGCGTGCTGTCCGTGCAGCTTCATTGTGTAACGTTGCGACGTGCGTGCAACCAGCCCTTTCATAATCCGTGCATTAATTTGTTTCCAGTATCCATAAGAATCTTAGGGGCGAGTGGAAATCTACCGGCGACCCGACGGAAGTGGCGTTACAAGTCTTCTCTACACGACTTGGACTCGGTCGTCCAACACTTACCGCCGATCCATCTGAAACAGAAAACACACATAGGCCCGCCCTTGGGCGGGTCATCGAAGGGGGCGATAGAGTGAAATTCAACGACAACGAAAAACAGCCACCTTCGAAGCACAAGCACAAGCGCTTCGAACTCAAGGCCGAGTTCCCCTTCTCTAGCGAGCTTAAACGCATGTCGACGGTTTACATAGACATAGAGAAGAATGAGGGCATCTGCATAATTAAAGGAGCTGTAGGTTCACGATGATGGTTCGCTGCTGTGCTTTGCGACGATATTAATCTGGCTTTTAGATGGAACGAATTCTGGAACTTTCTACTACCTACTGCCCGTCGCCTCAAGACGATCCGGACCAATCAAATATCCTGGGCGAAGAAGTCAAGGATAGATTCTTGGCTAAAGCCGAAGAGCTCGCCTCCCAAGGTCTTCGTGTCATCGGCCTCGCGCAGCGTTCGATGCCGCTAGACGGTATCAGTGAGGTCTCGCGTGAAGACGCGGAAAAGGACTTCACATTCCTTGCCTTGGTTGGAATCTTCGACCCCCCTCGACCGGAAACCTTGGGTGCCGTTAGAGCTTGTAAAGAAGCTGGGATTGTTGTTCATATGTGTGTTACTACCAAAGACGCTAGCGGCTGAACCATACTGATGGTACATAGGTTGACGGGAGACCATCTTACCACTGCCCGCGCTATTGCTGAATCGGTAGAGATAATATCTCCAGACTCACCCAAAAGTGCAGTGATGACGGTAAGCATGTCAACTGGCCAGTCAATCTCTCATGCCTTCTAATTTTCGCTTTCTGCAGGCCGCCGAGTTTGACAAGTTGACTGATAAAGAGGTTGACGACCTGCCGGAATTACCACTTGTTATCGCACGATGTGCTCCTGAAACAAAAGGTGATATTGGTGCTCATCTTGCTAGATATCAAACTCATGCCGATTTACCAAAGTTCGTATGATCCATGCTGGAAAGCGACGTGGAAAGCACCTTTCCATGTCTGGAGATGGTGTCAACGATTCGCCTGCCCTAAAACTTGCGCCAGTCGGGATTGCCATGGGCATGGCAGGCTCAGATGTTGCAAAGGACGCATCAGACTTGGTACTAACTGACGAGTTAGTTTAAAGTCCCCTATGGTGTTGATCTAAATCTAACTACTGCATCTAGCAACTTCGACTCCATTCAGGTCGCTGTTCGTGAAGGTCGTCGACTTTTCCTCAATATACAGAGGTTTATCCTCCACCTTCTTAGCACCAATGTTGCCGAAGTCGTGCTTCTAATCGTTGGGCTCTGCTTTATCGATCAAAATAGGGATAGTGTCTTCCCGTTAAGCCCTATCGCCGTACTCTGGGTGAACATGGTATGTAATAACGAACGCCTGTGGTTGTACACCGTTTTGACACAATGAGGACAGCTTACAAGCTCACCGCCTGCATTTGGGCTCGGTTTAGAAAGGGCGCCACCCGATCTCATGAAGAAGCCCCCGCATTCAACCAAGGATGGTATCTTCTCTTGGCCAGTCATTATTGACTGTTTTGCCTATGGCATCGTTATGGGTGGAACGTCGTTGGTGACCGTACGTGACCTGTCTTCAACCACGAGCTTTATTAAAATATGTTGATAGTTTGTTATTGTTGTTTACGGTGTCGGTGACGGTAATTTGGCACGAAATTGTAATCATAACCTGGGCACCGGATGCGATACGATTTACAGAGCACGCTCGACCGTGTTTGCGACTTTGATTTTCCAGATATTGCTCTATGCTCTCGAGTTGAAATCGCGTACGTATGATATTCGTTTCATACCATTGGTACTCATTGCGACCTTATAGTGGACCGCTCTCTTTTCTCTCTAACTCCCGGTAGAGCATTTTATAAAGACCTTTGGGCCAACCAGGTCCTTCTCTGGGCTGTGGTTGGTGGGATGATTAGTGTAGTCTTGCGTATGTTCAAAAGCTACTCCATTTCAAACCTTTAACAATCTTTCCTAGCAATTTATATCCCCGGTTTGAACACCAGGGTTTTCTATCAAAAAGGGATCAGCTGGGAATGGGGTATTGTTGTCGGAATGTCTCTTACATTTGTTGTATGGTGCGAGATTTGGAAGATTTTCTGCAGAGAACCTCTTTACCGGCGATGGGCTCTCAAACCTGTGCAGCATCGACAGGTAGAGTGACCTTATCGTATCACCGAACGATCACATACGCCGTACAAGGACCTTCATGATTTAATGTACCACCATAATCGTACGCTTTATTCGAATCAGAACTACCAATCAACGTAGTGATACCAACAGCTGTATTCAGTCATTATATGTACTGCTTAGGACAGAGGACAGCGGACAGCAACTGACGGCCGAGTTGTAACTAGGCACAATGGCCAGTCTCGTCTTACTAACAGATGTTATGCATCCAACTCGATGACACATAATGTCAACGTCGTCATGTACGCTAACCGTTGACTATTATGTGTGTCCAGTCTGGGTATCTCATTGGTATTCACAGATTCATATGCATGCAAAATACCCACCCTCGTTCACATGATGAGACAATCCTTTTTCTTGCCGTGCTTCTTCAGCTCTTTCTCCCTTCTCGCATGCAACTCCTTTTGTCTTTCCTCCTCTTCTCTAGTAGCCCTTTGCTGTTCTCGGCGCATGTATGCCTCGTGCTGCTGCATTGCGAAATGCTCCTCTTCAGCTTGTAACCGTTTGGCCAATTCGTGACTGAGAAACAAGGACCAATTGATTGGTGTACAAGTCAGCAAAACGTCAACTTAAATATAGACGACAACTCACTCTGACAACCCCACACCACTCTCGGCAACTAGTTGTGCTTCCTGTGCCTCTTGTATATCTCTGGCTGTATCCTCCGCAGTTCGACCGGCCCAATCACCACCTGCAGGACTGGAGCGTACAAACACCGAATCAACAAATACGCCCGCAGCGCCGTCGACGTCCTCAATGCGCTCCCACACGACAGACGACTCTTGTAGGAATACTTGGTCCGTAGCTAATGTGTATAAAGCGGAATCGTGTTCCGGTGGCTGAGGGTGGGTAGCGGGAGGAGTGAATGTGTCCGGATTTGGCGATAATGCTGTAGTTGAAGCGATTGGCGGAGGGTGTGACGCTGCTGTCCCTTGTGCATTCTGAGTAGACTCTGGTGGTAGTAGCGTAGTAGGAGCCTTAGCATTGTTCTTATCTTCAGCTGTGGACGCAACCGCTAGAGTGGGTGCATCTTTCTTAACAAGGGAAGGGGTGGAGGATGATGTTAGAGCTCGGGCGGCTGGTGTAGCAAGTACATCAGAAGGATGTTCGACAGTTGTATGTGGCTCAGGGAAAGATTGAGATACCGGGAAATCGTCAAGAACCCGCCATCTGTTCGCATCTGATGATCCAGACTTGTAAAGCACAGAGAGGTGTGAACCCCTGAGAAGAGCTACCAAGGACCCGGATGTGAGTGTCGACGCAAGGTGAAAAAGACCGTGGTAGGTTAGTTGCGACTGGGTTTGTTCCAGGAAATGGCGGATCGTTAGGGCTATCTCACAAGGTGAAAATCGATCCAAAAAGACCAGCTGCTTACACTCACCATTGTGTATTTTCTTCCGCTCTACTTCAGTCCACTCTTCCTCTGGCCGTCCTTTCGAGTGGTTGCTATCGTCATGGTTTCCTTCTAATGGTAAAAGAAGCCCGCCTGCGATATGGTCGGCCTCGGCAATGAGGGCGACTGCGCTATCGTAGTCCTGGGTGTTCTCTTCCAGCATTGCTGTTGCTTCCGGCGACTCCGGGTCAACGAGCCAACCATGTACGAGTTCAATACCAGCTTGTGAGAAGAGTTTAAGTTCTCCTCCAGCCGTCTCCGTTGCGGGCAGAAACGAAGTTGACGACGTGAATAAGGGGTTAAGGTCGAGGCCCTCTGTTGTTTTGGTTGATTAATGATCTTCAGTGGAATGACGAGAGATTAGATACTTTGGGTATACGGTAAGATGGAAAGTGAGGCTGATATATCGACATTGGGTGAATGTTTGATCAGATATTCGGCGACGAGTTGCGAGAGAAATTCGTAGGAGACGGTGGTACGCGTTGCTGGCTCAATTACGACGTTCTTCCTCAAAATCAGTATGTTACCTGCGTTAGACGGTTAGGAAAGAGATTAGACATGAAGCATCAGCTTTGGACGACGGCAGACACACAGATGGCTATGAATGAGCATGGGCTTGAGTAGACATAAGTAGCCACTAAACATGATAAAGAACAACCAACACGCACCCATTGAAGTTCTGGGTAATAATCTTATATGGTTCTCCTCTAAACTCGATTCCCTTCAGATACCAGACGTCGGCTTGGGAAGATTGGATTGTCGGCGTTTCCAGATCCGACATGGTGGGAAGCGTAACACAGCATTTGCACCGACCATGTCATGTATTTATATGCATAATTGCTGTATGGCTCAAAACCTTTCATATGGACCCTCGAGACGATGAAAAGAACCGTCCATTTAGGATCAGAACAAACTCGCCAGCTTTCCGTTCTATTGCTGGTTGCTGTTTCTGTCAAAAAGGATGTGAGATATGAGAAATAAAAGCTGTCTACTTTCGATAATTTATTTAATGCAGGCCTTTCTGATTTATCTCTTCAATGTCCCCAGAGGAGCGTAGAGACCTTACACGCCTGGGACAATGTATTCTAATCCATTTTTGTGATGCAGCACTTGTGACATTATATGGTACGGGCTTTCCTGTAGCATTTTCTCTTGAACTTAGTTAACCCAACGATTTTCTTCCTAGGAGTCTTTATCGCGCTATTTAGTAGTACGACTTATATGACAATGTGCGTACTCGGCCTGTTCGAGAGATTTGCACTGTCACTTACTCATGGTTCAGCAAGCAAGGAGCCGGCTCAGTTGCCAAACGGGTGCTCCTCGTGATATCCGTCATCAGCTTCCTTGCCGCTTTTGTTTTTTGCTTGATATCTGTGGGAGCCGTTTACTTGGAAGTCCAAGCGTTGGTGGATAATCCAGGCATGCCTTTGACTGAAAAAATGATGTTGATCAACCACCATGTGGATCAGTTGAGCGCTCCTCGCGCGTGGATTTGGGGAACACTAGTGAGTCGAGTGTATTTCTTCCTGAATTACCACTTTAAACATCTGGCGCAGCCATTTGTGATCGATATGGTAACCATATGGAGAAGTGCCGTACTATTCCCCAATCATCGTTACTGGCATATACTGGCTGTATTCTTGTGCATCACAGGGCTGGGTATGGCTTGCATTTACCGTGTGATGCAATGTTGACTTGATATGAATTTCTAGCCGTAATGGTCACAAACCAAGGGATTAACAGCAATAAAAGTAATCCTTACGCACCATGCTTTGCTATATTAGACGCTGTGGGCGTCACCTTTTCTCTTGCAACAAACATAGTTGCTACAGGTTCTGTTGCCTATGGTATATGGTATGTGGATCAGCTCGATAACCTCAAAATAATACATTGAACTACTTCCCAGGTCGTACAGGACACTTATTGTGAAACAGCTCAGCATGGTGGAAAGACGCAAATTCCGCATATATAGAATTCTGCGCCTCCTCGTAGAGTCTGGATTGGCTTACTGCGGACTGCAGGTACGCCATCACCTATCTACCTGGTAGTGTTTTTTTTTTAACTCGACCAACTCAGATATTGATTGTATGCTTTCAATTTATGCAGCCAAGGGATTTCGACGCGGTTCATTTCATGTCGGATATTTTTTCCAACGTATACCTTATGATTAGTGTGAGTAAATCGCTGCTAGTATCAGGATATATGCTAATGGCCTCTCGATTAATTTCAGGCGGCATACCCGACGATTGTAGTGCTCATTGTAAAACAAAAAGGGCATTTCGTAGAAACATACTCATG
>JABCKM010029876.1:0-15725 GCA_018221805.1 Rugosomyces carneus | reverse complement strand
TAGATCATGACAACAAACCCATCTGGAAACCGTTTGATGTGCCCTGCCAAGGTGACAACACGATCAGTGCCCTGAAAAGAAAGGTTAAAGAAGAGACGCCCAACACCCTCAAGAATGTCGACGCTAGCGGTCTCACAGTTTGGCGATGTAAATACCCAGCCATTAATCTTCATCAAGATGCGAGAATACTCGAGAAGCAAATTCTTGATCTTTTTGATGACGAAAAGGTTGTGGAGATCAACGAAAGGACGAAAATAAGGGACCTTCATCTTGATTCAGAGGAGAAACTCTTCGTGAAATCACCCTGTATGCCTCTCCTGCACACTTCCATCTCTGCGTAAGGCTCGGCTGATTGTCTTTATCTATAGATCCTACTGAGGCCTACATAGCCACTGCTTCGGGAGGGCATATACCCATGAAGCGAACGAGAGTCGGTGACGTAGGAGCTGATCACCAAGACCCTGGTAAGCAACCTTTCTTGGCCTTGCGGGAGCAAATTCTGGCATCATCTAAGGGTCCAAACAACGCAGATCTTATGGGTGCACGTATCCTACACGATTTCCTGTGGGAAAACGGAGAAACCGCATTGAAAGCAATATTATATGTCAAGTCTATCGACGTTCCTTCACTCGGCGGGCAATCAAGCGAAACGGAGGCCCACGATGCGAATTTTTACGACCTAGGAAGAATACCGGGATATATCCAAACCACATTCCTCAAGACCCAATTTTATCTGCGCAAAGAATACCATGAGATGGATAGTTT
Source organism: Rugosomyces carneus (assembly GCA_018221805.1). Taxonomy (NCBI): domain Eukaryota; kingdom Fungi; phylum Basidiomycota; class Agaricomycetes; order Agaricales; family Tricholomataceae; genus Rugosomyces; species Rugosomyces carneus. The sequence continues at coordinate 14,960 of JABCKM010029876.1, read as the reverse complement.
CATGGAAGAAAATGCGAAGCAGAAAGACAGAGGGAGAGGCCGGAAAGGTCACGTCCTACTTCTTGGCCATCCTGGTATAGGTGCCGATTCTTTCTTGTTTGTTGTTTCAGGACTTAACACCAACCAAGGGAAGTCGGTATATCTAACACACTCCCTCATCCGACGGTTGTCCGATGGCAAGCCGACATGTTACTTTCATGGGTCCCGGAAGCGATTCTTATTTGCGCATGACGGTGTCCATCTCCTTTCTACTTCGGAACCCCACATGGAGTTAATGCTTGATAACGCTCAGAAGGCTGTGGCCAAAGATACTCTGACACTTTTCAACTGCAACGCTGACCACGAGAAGATTGGTGAGTCCGACAGCTACTGGAAGACGCTCGTTGCGAGCCCTCTGCGTTTGTCGCGATACGCGGATTGGGCAAAAGAACTTGAAGCAAAGCGTTATATCATGTGCCCATGGTCATGGGAGGAAGTTTGCGCTGGAATGTGAGAGACGACTCTGCGTTAAGTCAATTCCAAACTGAGCCAGTTGAACAGTTCTCTAGTGACTCCTTCCCATGGTCAGAATCCTCTTAACAACGAGGCGTGGCAAGATATGTACGCAAAGTATGGTGGGTCAGCTCGGCATCTATTTGGACCCACACATCATGACGAGCTCGACACGTCTATTAAAACTGCAATCGATAACGTCAATCTTAGTCAACTAACAAATCCAGGAGATATTGAATCTGGTTTCAATCATCATTTAGTTATGGTCGAGCCGTTAGTCCGGGATGGGTCCGTCATCCGGAACCTGTTTACTACCCGGTTCGTTTCGACGCACGTCGCTCGGCTTGTTTGGGCGAAGAAAGCAAGCATGAACAGGCGTGAGGCATTCGCTCTGTTCGCAGACGCCTTTGAATATCAGTTGACGCGAGGGATCGCTGGCTGTGCGTTCGAATCAGTCGGGCATGACTATATTCGCAACGCAATGCATAATGAAGTATGCGTGTATGGTCTTACGAATACAGGTTATCTACAGTCAAGTATTATTTTGCTTTATATACTTTCATGCTCAAGAGGGCATCAGCATCGTAACATTGACTAGTAGGGATACCAAAGAGGCCAAAAGCGTATTTGAGAGGCCGATACAGGATCCGAGCGCAACCAGAGCAGGAGTTGCTGCGTGCAAAGACCCTCTCAACGAGAGAAAGATACTCCAAAACTGGTATTGTAAATATAGTATACATTATGGCGCTGTCAAGGTATCCTAACGTGAAATGGCATCAAACGTGTATCGATTGCCGGGAAGAATAAGTCGAGTATTTTTTCAGAGAGTCGCCCTTCTGCTCTACGAAAAATGTTACTAGTGCCGGGTAGATTGCCTGAGTTAGAGCAGCAATTAAACGGCATGTGAGTGATGACTAAAAGCAGCAAAAGGAGAACTCACAGAGACGACCAAATATCCGTTCTGTAGCATAGACACGATGTAATTACCCGCGCTAAAAGGTTGGAGAGTACAGTACTCAAAGATCACGATTACTCCCTGGGGCGGTTTCAGTCTCAATTCGTCGGACAGTACATAGCAACGAACGGCTCACCTGCAGCAGACAGTAAGCCGATCCAGATTCAACAAGGAGGCGAAGAAGCTTGTAAAGTTGGAATCGATGTTGGTCAGTCGTATCTGATAATTTAACAAGAAACCTCCTGTACAACCTAGCAAAAAAGTTAGGCTCATAGAGAAACGTGAATAGAGAGATCGATTCATTACCATACACCATAGGCAATGGAGCACGTAGCAACGAGATTTGCCGCGAAAGAGAGCGTGACGCAGACAGCCTCCACAGTTTTACTCCAGGCTGGAGGGTCAAGATTAGGACTTGGGTAGCGTGAAGTAAGTCCCTGTTTTATGAATACCATCACTATAGGTTGGTAGGTGAAATCAGCGTTTCCATATCAGTAGGTTACAAGCAAGCGAACGTACCAAACCCTGTCACGCATAAGACAAAAGCAGATATCGGCGCCCATCGACGTTCGGGAAAAAGTACAGCAGCCCTCCATATCGTTACCGTATCGTTTACAAATGGCTATCCAAATTCAGAAGGCTGATCCCAAATACGGCGTGAACCGCGCTTACTAGTAGTAGCCAGATCCACCTGTGGGGCCCTTCTAACTTTTCTAAACGGTCGTTGGTGAGGGCACGCCTTTGAGCGAGCGGCATCCCTGGATTGACCACCAATGTCTGAACTTCCAAAAAGAGCCCGGCCCAAGTCATAGAACAGCAAGTAAACGCAGCAAAATAGCTAACAACGGATACTGCCAGAAGTATGTGCCGAGTACGCGATTCAAACCCTCTCTTGCTAGAGAAAAGTTTATAGATTACTGGTCGAACTTCTTTGATCATGGAAGACGAGTACCTGTCACTATTGTAGATGCTGAGAAGTTGTGGACAAATTCAGGAGTCGTTGACCCCCTTCTGTTCAGCCGTCTAAAAAGAGAAGTTTTTCAAGTTTAGAACAAAAGTCGCACGGCGTAGCCTACTGAATGATTTTGATCATTTATGGAGCTGTTGACATTTTGAACGCTCCTTATAGAGCTAGTATTAGGAAGTAACATCTTCCGGTCAGTCCTGGGATTGTTAGGTACTCGGCAACACATGCGCAGTTTTTTCTGTGGCTGTGGATATTGGGCAGCACTATTTTACCTCTGTCAGGGTAACGCAGATGGAAATTACCAGGAAAGGGGCTCACTGAGGTGGGAAAAGGCTTATTTATTGTACCTGAGAGCATAGAAGAGTGGGGGTATCGAATATCTGTCGTAAGAATGCTCTACCCGATTACTATACGGTAGATGCAGATATGCCATGACTGTTTGACGATGAACAAATTATCTTATCTAATCTCTCAGTCAGGATCACGTGAGGGACGACGCGTGTGTGCTCATCCCAAAGCCTTTAATCGACTAACTGCACTTCCGGCGAATCGTCTACAATGACTTCCGTTTACTCCCCAGTGGGATTCGATTTCTCAAATGAGGTCAGGTATGTGGATACTCCTCGCATCTCTTTGTTATCCATAGCTAACACCATCTAGGAATAACTTTTTAGTCGAGAAGGGATTACCTCTCCCCAAGGCGACAAGCACAGGAACCACAATCGTTGGTTGCTTGTTCGATGATGGAATTATTCTTGGTGCAGATACCCGCGCTACAGAAGGGCCTATCGTTGCGGATAAGAATTGCGAAAAGGTGTGTCTGGACGCTCTTTCCGTTTAATCTCACCTGTCCGTTACTTACCCTTGACGAGATTCACTACATCACTGAATCTATACGTTGCTGTGGCGCTGGGACCGCTGCAGATACAGAATTCACGACCGCCTTGATATCCTCAAATATGGAGTTGCACGCCCTATCGACTGGGCGAAAACCCCGTGTAGTGACCGCGATGACGATGCTCAAACAAATGCTGTACCAGTAAGTTCTCTATGTCTCTGAAGGTACCCTTGCTCATTTGATTTACGCAGACATCAGGGTCACATCGGTGCAGCACTGGTATTGGGAGGAATAGACGTCACTGGCCCGCACCTATTTACCATACACCCTCATGGATCAACCGACAAACTTCCATATGTGACGATGGGTTCTGGTAGCTTGGCTGCTATGGCTGTTTTCGAAAGCGGCTGGCGGCCAAACATGAACGTCAGTGTCTACCCTCGACCATTCATTTCATATACTAAATATCACTTCCAAAAACCAGCGCGAGGAAGCCCTCAGTCTCGTCAAAGCCGCTATCTCTGCCGGCATCTTCAATGATCTCGGTTCGGGTTCAAACATTGACGCTTGTGTCATCACCGCAACACACACAGAGATGCTGCGCAACGTTGAAATGCCTAACGAGCGCGTGCAAAAGGAGCGCGAATACAAATTTAGACGTGGTACGACTGGTTGGAAAACTGAGAGCGTGCGCGACCTCGTCGTAAGCGAAGAGACGACATTTATCGGAGGCGACGCGATGGATACATCATAGTTAGTAGTCTGATAATGCAAAATAATGATTGTTGTGCGTTTGATTGATTTGTACAGAAATTGATCACTTGTTTGGGCGCGAAAAGCGACATCTCCCGCCTTGCACGGGATAACAAGCCCGATATCGTTACAGCTTATGAGCGAAGGCAAGGAACTACAAGATCATTGATTCCTCTCATTGAAATAGATATCGTCATGTGAAGTGACGCGTGCCTTACTAATTCATACTCGCACACACTTGTTTTGTGCTTTATGCCCGAGAGTCTTGCTCATTCAAATTCCCGCAGTTTATACTTGCGTGTATTACAATGTCCAGCATCACTATTCGACGTTTGCAAAACCCCTCAGGTGATGTGCTTATTGCATATATTCGCAGCCAATTCTCTGATCTGTCTGTTCAGATGCAACAATCAGCCGACTCGTTGACGTACTGGTAGCTGCCTTCGAGAGTTTGTATGAATTCACTGAATAACTCGGGATCTTATGCTTTTTGTTTCTGATTCTAGACGATCCTTTCCACCACATTCTCGTTGGCGGGGATAAATCTCTTCTACCTTTCAAGTTTGAATCAAATGTGCGTGCCTGCTCAGTGGGCGGAGAGATCAATATTGCATCCGTCGGTCCGACGTTAGACGACATTGTAGGAGTTGCTCTGTGGTATGGCCCAGGAACAGCCTCTATGGCGACGTGCGTTGTTTGGCCCATCCCAGGCGTCGACATTTGCTGATGGTGATTTAACTAGGGATGCACAGCGTGAAGTAGGGGTCAACAGATTCTTTTCCAGATGTCCTGAAGCAGTGAGGGATATATGGACGGAGCAGGTATGTTCGTAGTATGCTGTGAGGGTGAATCCGAGTGCTCATGTTTTTGAAGTTTCTTCCAGCCATGGGTAGACTTGCCGAAGAGTCCCTTGGTTTGGGGTTCAAGGAGGCTCAGTGGGCTCTGCTCATACTTGCAGTAGTACCAGACTACCAGCGAAAGGGAATTGCTAAAGAAATGGTGAAAGCGGGAGAACAAAGAGTATGTTCTGCTTTGTCGATCTCAGCCTTGAAGCTTATTCTTGTTTTGAGGCAAAAGCGGATGGCGTATCTGTGGTGTTGGAAACCATGACGGATCTTGATGCACGTTTCCCTTTTTGTTTAGCGCTATTGTTTAACCAATACGTTGCCAGCTTCTCATCTACAAACGAATGGCATTTGAATGAAAACGCTATGAAAACTAATAACGGACCCTTGAACTTCCACTGAAAGTGGCCGAGTGTACTCTTTTTAATAGACCATATGCGGTTGACTCTTCGGAACAATTCTATTGTAACCACTGTATCGTAAGAGCGCCTAAGGCCCCAGTATATATGTGGACATACAAGTCATGATGTCGGTCAATTGTAAAATTAAGGTGAAGTCTGGTCTACTTAAAGAACGCCGGACGAATGAGAAGAAATCGATTGCAATGAACTCTAATAATTGTCTATGTATTTTGCCTGTACTGTTAGCGGGGCTGAATCTTTTCAAAGTATGCCTCTGCTCGCTCTCGAACAGTATCCCCAGTAGGCTTAGGTACAAGGAAGGGAGTACCATCCCAGAGGCCATTCCAAACACCTGATATGCCGAACGCGACGCGGTCGCCTTCAACATCGGTTTCTGCGGTCACGGTGTTATCGCTCTGACGCTGGTCGTTGAAAGTCCAGTATGGTAAGGAACTGTCATTCGTGGGCTGCAGATTCTTATGTGTAAGGGCAGATTGTTCGGGATAGATATGATGAATAGAACCCTACCGTGCTAATGACCAGGCTGACGTTGAACAGATCGGCGTTGAAATGTTCAAGGATAATATGAGAGAACCAGACGCCGTTGACTGCTCCAACGAGCGTAGGAATGCCATCTCGAACTGCACCAGGTAATATAGTACTCAGGTTGGCAGCCAGACCTTGGCAGGAATTGGACGGTGAGGGATTCTCGGGTGATAGAAGACAGAGCTCAAGCTTCCCGTAACCTTCGTTATTGTATGTCCCAGCAATATTTGTGAAGTTGGTGCAAGGGAGGGTTGCGTTTTCTGGACGCGGGGTTGCGCGCGCAGGTAGGATAGATTTTTGGGCCTTGTATCTATTGATCAATTGAGCCATGTGTATGTATATCCTCACGGCTAAATGAGCATACCTGCTATTCCAGTCGACCGGCTCAAGGCCAAGCGTTTTGTCAACTATATAATTCTTGATGATCTCGGCCATGACCATTCCGTGTTCATGGTCGTTCGTAAGAACCGCGACACCAAAGTTGTCATTTGGCAGCCGGGTAACTTGGCTGTTGAATCCTAAATATGCTTAAGTCGTAGCCAAAAGGAAGATTTGGCGGATCTAACCTCGTATGTATCCGCCGTGCTCGATAAGATCTATGAGATTGTGGGAGCCTTGAGTAAGAGAAAACACAGAAAGGTTTATAAAACGCGTACGATGACCTCTGTAAGAATACTGTATCTGAGCAGCACCGTAAGCAGACAAAGACACCTCAGGCCATTCGCTACATCCTTCGTCAATTACTGCAAACAGTTGTAATTGCATACTTACGGAGCACCATTCTGGAGACTGATGGCGCTAGTTATTTTCTCCAGTGTCCCAGGAGCGACGACTGAGCAGTTACTAGTTGGGTCCACGCCGTCGAGCAGGAGAACTTGGAGCCATTTAGTCTAGACCCAAATTATATGTGGTGAGATCATCAAGTACAAAATCGATCAACCTACCATGTCAGCAGCGGAGCTTATAACTCCTCCGGCACCAGAGAGTACTAAGTAGACATATCAGTGACCTACTAAACGGGCTCAAATAGAAACAAACCGTTGCCGTCCTCTCCATCTGTCTCACCAAGCCAGTATTTCACGGCACGGGGTGTGCCAGCAAAAGGATCCTTGTATACATCAAGGCCATCTCTGCCCATACCATCGGCCCGAAATCCTTTGGCATCCGCGAGGTTATAGTCATAGGTTGTTTGGTTCATACCAAGCGGATCTAATATGAACTCTTTCACATATCTCGCAAAGGTTTGGTTGACAAGAAGCGAAGGAAGGTATGAAATGGTCGTATACATGTTGTTATTGTACTGCCAATTGTCCCGGAATTCAGTAGACTGGCGCAGAAATTGCGATTTATAGATCTGCAACCCGTAAGTCGCCTCATTTTGGGGCTGTTTCACGAATGCGACAGATGCACCTCCTGGGGACTTCCATTCTTGCAAAACACGGTTGATAAAGGCTTCCACATCTGCATCGATGATAGTGCTGGAGTTCCCGCATTGTAATGGTGCTCCTTGGACGCCAACCAAAGCAGTCCAAGTGAGGAGGTAGGGAAATAGGACGAAAATGGAATGGAGTCGCATCACGCTGGGAGGCAATCGTAAACCAACATGCTTGGGCTGCTTTATAGCTTCCAGTTTCACTATATTCGCAAACAGCGAGACAACCCTGCGTGTCGAAACGCGTACCCGGAAGAGGCGGTGGGGTAGCATGCTATTTCGAGCGACGGAGGTTTACCATGTATCCATTTGGGTGCAAAACTGCCAGTGTTAACATGTTAGATACAAGTCTCGATAGACCAAGATAAGCAATCACCTTTGCGCAATGCGAAAACATCTGAATATCGAGCAATAGCAATGAGGCGGCGGCAGAGCTGAATCTTAGAGCAAAAGTCATGAGCTCTCATGTTCAGTTCAAGTCGAAAGCAAAGTGAGTTGACGCTATGGCATATGGTCAGAAACCGAGGGCGCGATACTCCATACGAATTTGTATCATACTCGCAATGAATCGGAGTTGATAAATACAACGACTGCGCATCAGGTTTGCATCAGGTTTCAAGGCGCTGTCAGACGTCATACATTGTGTACAGTCCTCCGTTGCGCGCCCGAAAAGCTAATAAATATGCAACCTTGACGCTAGGAAGGACTATGTGCCGTTTATGAAGCGACTAATGCACGAGAAGAAACGAATCATTACTCTCCCAAAAATGCAGCATGTAGATGAAGTGAAGAGGCTGTCACGGTGAAGCCCGACGTCAGATCACATTATGTATTCGCACATTGGTGTCGTCTCGAAAGCAGAGCAATATATCTTCTTACCAAATCCCCATTCCACGCCAAACTAGGTGTTGATTCTGATCTTGATGACTTTAAATAATGTTCTATGATACAGTAACACAAAAGGTGTCGAAGGCCGAAGCTACCTTTACCGGGAAACTCCACGCGGTCATGCGCTTGGTTTCACCAAGCGTATACTATATGGGCTTCTGTATACACCTCGCGCTCACAAGGAATCGAGTTCAATATTTCTGCGTCCATTCGTCGATTTGGAAAAGGGGCAGATTTAGGCTTCTCGAGAAAACTTGATGCCGGCAGCTACAGCTTCGTCATCTCCTTGAAGCCTCGAGGACAAGAAGAACACTTCTAAGCATCATTCTGTTCTTCGCGCACGTTGGCCGGAGTCCTGCCTGCTCAACTTTTTGACCATCCATCATCTACACATCCAAGCAAAAGATCATGCCAAGTGACGGTTGCACCCCCAATCGGCGGGAACCCCGTTGCTCGGTTGCTGCGCTGCTGTTGTCTGCTGTGTTCCTAGTGCATTGATGCCGTCAACGAATTTGAGACTGCATCTCAAACAACTTGCTAGCAGCTGTGGCCAATCATCGACACAGACCTATGTTTTGAAACAACACACCACCACGCTGGTATTCCCAGCTCTGGTGGTGACGATGTGTTTGTTCCCACGGGATGCGGTCTAACTCTGACTGTACCCTGTACTGATGCGCAGGAACGCCCGACACTCCTTCCACAGCTCTACGCTCATAACCGACCTGTGTGCTTGACACCATATAAGGCCGACTTCCCCATCGCTAAAATACACCCTTTTTCGGGCCGTTCGGTACAGCTGACCACTCATGTCACGCGTCAAGCAAGGCGTGCCCAGCATATGGCTGTGCACACACCTATGTGCGGCATGCACGTCGTTATAAACTAAACTAGCCCCCAAAATCATTCAATCATCCATCCCACTCTTTGGCAAAAGATCTCTTTCCGATCATGTCAAATACCAATTCTACCCTTCTGTCCCAGATCGGCAGCCTAGTCACTGTGGACATTGACTCCATGGATCCTGAGGCAGCTTTGCGTCACGATCCATTGACGTTTACTGATATGACTTCAAATCAAGCCCTCGTCTATGCACAAGTGACGAAGTCGGAGAATGAGGGGCTTGTTCGTGACGCGATTGAGTATGTGCGTCAAAAACGTTCCGACTCGCGCCAGGAACCTAGAGAATATTTGCTTGAAACCATAGATGTTGTGGTGAGTTCTCGTTACTGGGGGTAGGGCCGCTCCCCACTTAAGTCTGTCTGTAGACAGTCCGTCTAGCCAAGCTTGTGTATCCGTTGCTCAAAGGCAAAGTACACGCGCAAACATCCCCAAGCTTCGCCTATGATACGAAAAAGACGATAGCTCATGCAAAACGGCTCGTTGCGCTCTTCGATGAGCACGGCATCCCGAGGTATGTTGCTTCACTTCAGCCTCATGTCCCTTGGCAATTAGTGACTAATATATGGACTATAAGCTCCAGAGTGTGCATCAAAATTCCAGCCACCCCTGAATCAATCTTGGCGTGTCATGCACTTTCTTCTCCAGAACCCGGCTCAGCAAACACGCGTATTCATACACTTGCGACATGTGTGTTTTCAGTCCCGCAAGCCCGTGCTGCCGCACAGGCTGGGTGCACATACGTTGCACCTTACTTCAACGGTCTGTCTGGATCCTTTCTCTCGCCATCGCATTGAATCACCCATCAACGCGCTTTAGACTTGCGTGTTCACTTTGAGCCATCAACTTGGAAAGAATATGTTGATACTGTGACTCAACACCCAATGTCATCCGTTATTACTTCGACAATTTCTGCGCTCAAAGACTCGCAGACGCTTGTCATGCCCGCCAGGTGAGATCCTTTCCAATGTCACACACTCGCGTCGTCTAATAAGGTCCAATAGTATTGTAACTGTTCCGGAAGTACTAGCATTGGTGGCATTGCGTCCTAATCACATTACCATTTCCGCCCCACTTCTTGACAAGCTGAGAGATTTGCCACCAGATTCTCTGCTCTCAGAAAAAAAGGCGGACCTATCAGGTAAACTGCCTTTGTTAAATTAACCTGTGCTCTCACACAGCTCTTCTTATTTTTATTTTTATAGCCACTGCAACAAAGCTTGATGGGAACGTTGATTATTTGGCTACCGAGGGCGTTCACCTGAAGGAAGCGTTCATGCGGGAGCCTGACATTTCACGACGCGTCGTTGAGGCGCTTGGTCTGTTTGAGGCAGCCGAGCGGCGCACTATGGAGTATATACGAACTGGGGCTGTAGGCGTTGAATGGGATGGGGTGTCAACCTGGTAGTCGCTGACATTATACTCCAGATCTTTCTTTGGCTACGGGCAAAACGAATATGTGCATGTCCCCGTGATTCATGTTTTCCCAATTGCCCGTCTAGACCTTTTGTCGAATTGCGATAGACGCAATGAGTTAACAACGGACACATTTCTGGTAACACAGCCATATTAATAGTACGAACCGACGTGCTAACAAAAACTAGCATTGGGGCTATACGACTAAAATTTTGCTTCATCAGGATAGTAGCAAGGAACGCACCGGTTCTGCGCCAACTGGAAATATTTATAGAAAACCATTTTGAACTGAAAGGTGGGACGTGAGTGGTATTAGCCGGGCGGCTCCTTGGCAGCAAAAAAAAAAAGTGTGGGCAAATTTACGGGGAACGTTCCGCGATGCAGCTGTTCTATTAAGACACCGGCAAAAACACAGAGAGCGGGTAAAATCAAGATTGTATCTTCCAGTGGTACAGATCAAAAGATTTTGAGTGGTGGCGCATTGCAACATCTGAAGCCCCTGATCATCGCCTCAGCATCTGGTCAAACTCGATCATTGATCAGAATGAGGGCTATTTCATATCATCCAATGGGAGGTGCTGTTCATGAAAATTCGCACCTCCCTATGTCAAGTGGCACCCTGTCCCTGTGTAAATCCCGCTGACACAGCTTATGGGTAACCTGCATGCCTGGAAACAAATCAATAACTTGACGAAAACCAACGAAACACATCGTACATAGCAGACTTTTTCTCTCTAAATACGTAACTTCCTCAATGCAGCAGAACTTAGCGGGAATGTGCACCACGCCTAAACTTGTTAGCATATTCCATGAACCAGGGAAGATCTTCTATTAGAATTCTAAGCTGTTTAAAATTTAAAACGCACTATTCTGGTTTCGAAGCGGAGCGAAATCTTTTTTTTCTGCTGTAAACAAGGATGAATGGTCCAGCACGACTTTGCCTTTGCCCCAACAATTGCTCCACACAAATGTCATGTCCAGTTTTCAGGTTACAACCTTCGGTGCTTTTTGCTCTCTGCCAATCACCGATCCAGAGTTTGTTGCTCCTTCCAGACTGTGTGAGCATCGCTAAGAAAAGCAGGTCTTCCACGAAAGGACTGAAAGTATAGATAAAATAAGCTTTCACTGCAGTATCTGTGTTTTGACCATGGAAACAGCCCCCAAGCTCCTTGATAGGAGCCACCATTAGTACCGCACTCGCCGGTCAGAGTAGAGATCTAAACGCTATGTAACGACAGTGATGGTAACATGTACAACTTGGCATTGGACTATAAGCGAGTAGCACCTGTTGAAGGATCGCTACTAGTAGTAGCTGAGTTGAGTCAGATGTGGCATGATAGATTAGCTTACATAATGGCATGTAACGGAATGAGACTCCGATCATATTGATCCGTCGAGGCTGGTTACCGTACAACCAGACTGTCCGTCGTAATTGAAACTGCTCTTTTCCTCTCCTGCCACTCCCCCTTACTCTGATCGCCATGCTTTCGTTTGATAGTAATTTACTATATAACGGTCGCTTGCTGGTATGGCAATGCCTGTGACAAGCATGTGTCTCTACCCAACAGCTTCCATCCACGAAATAGCCTCCAAATCGTTCACTTATATTATCGTCGGTGGTGGTACGGCAGGATGCGTCCTTGCATCCCGTCTCACTCAAGATACACAGTCAACCGTGCTGCTTGTCGAACGAGGGCCTGTGGTAGAGGGTTGGACGACCTCTGTTCCCTTGCTTTCCAGCGATGTCACCAGCCGAAAGGCTCCGTTGTACAAGTGGCAATCTGTGCCCATCAATTCTGCGAACAACAGAACAGTTACGATGTTTGCAGGAAAGGCTTTGGGTGGGTCGTCCAAAATCAATGGTCTGGTGTATTCGAGGTCCGTTCCTGGTGAATACAATGCGTGGGCAGCAGCCGGAAGGACAAACTGGGGTTGGGATCATGTGGAGCCGTTTTTTAACAGGAGCGAAACTTTCATGGATGCGGCTAGTTATCGAGGTCATTCAGGTTCGTCACAATATCTTTTCATTCAAACCCTTCAACTCATTAGTTCCATAGGTCCATGGAAAACACAGAACATGAATAAGGCTCAATTCCCGCCTGTTACGAGGTAATGTCTCAAAGCTCACCTTTTCTCATCTAACTCACTGTACTGCCCTGTGCAGCAACATGTTGCAGACGTCTCACCGAGGCATACCGTATATACCCCAATCCAACGACCCTTCTTCGTCCGTGGCTACTTGTACACACCTTGACGCAACTATAGATAAACACGGTCGTCGAAGTGCTACTTCCGATGCTTTCCTTCCTAGAAAGCTAGCCGAAGCGGGTATTGGGCCCGCGGACCATCTTACGCAGCGCGGTATACCAATAGTGAAAGATCTACCTGGAGTGGGCGCACATTTAGTGAGTTAGCAACGATTTGATTGTCTTGGCCTTTACTTTAACTCTCTGTTGCAGCAAGACCATGTCAACGTGCCAATCATTTACAAGGTCCCAGTCAATGATAGTCTCGAGGTGCTAACGTCCAGGCCGTGGGTTGCAGTCACAGAGATCATCAAGTACTGTTTCACAGGCAAGGGACTATTTGGAGCCCAAGCCCAACGCGCCAACATTGTTCTTCGTTCTGCGCTGCTAGACGACAGCTCTCATCTCGTCATCACTGATGCACATGAAGAACTCAACGGCCGTAATCCTGCGAACATCCCTGATATAGAAATCACCTTGATCCCCGGAAACGCCAGTCATCGCCAGTTTGCCGGGTTAGGCAAGTCGAATGGGACGTTTTCTTACCTTTGCACCGTGTTGCGTCCCAATTCGACTGGTACAGTGCGACTTGCATCGCAAGATGCTAGGAAACTGCCGCTTTGTGAACTTGGAATCCTCTCGGATGTGAGCGATCGTGAACCTCTTCGAAGAGCCCTGCGACTGGCGCTTGCTCAGAGTAGGGCTGTTAGAGCGGGCGGCTACCCGTTGGAGGATCTGCTAGTGCCTAAGACCGAAGGTGATGGAGACTTGGACGCGTTCACGAACGAGAACTTGTCAACTACGTTTGATTATTCCTCGTCTTGCCGCATGGATGATGAAGCTCAGATGGGAGTGGTAGATGATGAGTTGCGGGTTCATGGAATTGAGGGGCTGAGGATTGCTGATGCGAGCGTGTTCCCGCAGATTCCTGCGTGTCATTTGCAAGCGCCTGTGGTCATGATTGCGGAACGATGTGCCCAATTCCTCAAGAACGCGACTTGAGGCAATGTCACCAAATCTTGTTCTGGTCATTTATTTTATTTATTTAGACGTGTATTTTTCTGTAGATTTTCCTGTTACGATTTTCGTTCCGGTGTTGGACCATGTATATAGCTATTTACGCCGTCGAGTATCACATATGTAGGTCATTGTCAAAGACTTAGCCTAGTAACTGCGACGTATGCATTGTACTTGACAATTTTTAAATTCAATCAGACAGGATGGCAACCACCGAGATCCTTGTTAGCTTTTTTCTTTTTCACTGATCATGATCGGACGAGTACGTTGCAGTGTCGCCGGTTTCCAGAGCAAGTACAGTGTACCGCGTTACTGACGTCTTGATGGAAATGTGGTGCTTGTCGAGTGCTGTTCGGGCCCTGAAATTTCTGTTCCGTTGCTCCTCACTGTCGTGATGTCCGATGACAACGATCGCACTGGCACTGTTGTATACGTCGTCTCTCCGGAATTGATTGCCGCTTCATCTCAGTTACCATCCAACAAGCAACGTTCATCCACAGTTCATTCGCTCATCCACGCGTTTGGTCTCTCGAAACGCGTCAAGGTTGTTCGCCCTATTCGTGCCTCTTACAAAGACCTCTCTGTGTACCATACGCGTGATTATCTCGACACTGTCCTCAAACCATCCAACACGGTAGTTGCCCAGGATTCGGAATTTGGCCTGGATGACGACTGTCCACTGTTCCCTGCTCTGCATGCTTACGTCCCCCTTGTCGCCGGTGCTGCTCTTACCGCCGCTCGGGTCCTCATCGAGCGTGTTGCACCGATCGCTATATGCTGGGATGGTGGCAGACATCACGCGCAGAAAGGCCATGCTGCTGGTTTTTGTTACGTAGCAGACTGCATCCTAGCTCTCATGGCGCTCAAGCGTGCGCCGCCTACGATTGCGAGCGGCAAGCTCAAGCCACGCGTCATGTACATTGACTTGGATCTGCACTTCTCCGACGCGGTTTCTCAGGCGTTCTTTTCTCCATCATCGACAAGAACAAGTCAGATCCTCGCAAGTCTTTCTTCTTCGAGAAAAACTTAGTGTTGATAATGCGTATTAGACACTCAGTATTCACCATAGTTCACCTGGCTTCTACCCACCTTCTACTCTGGCCGGCTTGCCTGACCCATCCTCCTCCTCCTTTGATCCCTTCACGCTTTCTCTCCCTCTCCGCCCAGGGGCCAGCTCGCCCACAGTGGAACGAATGTGGGCCATCGTCCAACAAATAAAGAACGTGTTTAGTCCGGATTATGTCGTTATGCAGTGTGGTGTAGA
>JABCKM010029875.1:0-10374 GCA_018221805.1 Rugosomyces carneus | reverse complement strand
AGACTACCTCGTCTCGGATGATACTGCACTTTGCCAAGCCGCCTTTGACCGCGGCTGTCTCGCGAAACTCGTGTCTCTCGTCACGTCTCTCCCGCTTGCTTCGCCTCCGCATATACCCGCTTTACTCGACATCTCATCCTCGCCATCAGCCGCTTTCCTGTCGTCCAATGCTCTGTCTGCCGGTTCAGAGGCAAGAGACAGGGGAGAGTCTCGGATCCGAAGTGTAGTGTATGCGCCTTCACCACAAGAAGGGTTAAGCAATGGAGAGAAGGGCCAGGACGAATGGGAGGAGCCAGAGAGCATCTCCGCACTGCGTGAGGTAAGTAAAGGAGGCCACCTCTACTACCTACCTCCCCTTGTTTTTTTCCTCGGACAATCCCATATCTAACATCTTAGTTACAATCCAGGCAGCACTCACAGCCATTGCCGCCATCTCTCTCTTTGACAACGACGTGCGGCGAGCACTAACCGAACCAAGTCCCGTATACGGGTATCACCCATACTCTTCCTCACCCCCAGCTTCACCCCCATTCCCTCCCTACCCCGGTGACGCTGGGGGTGGAGGCCCAATTCCTCAGTCCGCTACCATCCAGAACCTGAATTCCACTGGGAACACGAATCTTAGCAGCAGCACCAACGCCTACACCAACGGCATCAACGGCAATGGCAACAGCACCAGCCACAGCAGCAGCAACAGTGGCCCACCGCTCCTCCCTGTTATCCTCTCCGCACTCACTCACCCCTCCCCAGGGGTCCGTTACGCTGCATGCCAATGCGTCCGTGCGATGAGCCGGGCAGTGGCTGTTCTGCGGACAAATATCGTCGATAGCGGGCTTGGGATTGGGGTTTGGAGGTTTTGCGTCAAGAAATCGGGAGAAGAAGGAGAAGAGGATTCTCGCTCGGATTCCGGTGGTGGTAGTGGGAGCGCCATAAGTAGTAGTGATGGTGCGGGTGAACACAAGGTGAAGGGCGAAACGGATAAAAGAGTGATTGGGGCTGCTTTGGCGGTTGTGTGTAATATGGTTAATGACTTTTCGCCCCTCCGGCAGGTTCGTTCTCGGGCTTGCATTTTTTTTTGTTGGATAGGAGATTGCTGACTTATCGTTAACAGATTCTCCTCGATGACGGCCTGATGCCTCGTTTGGTTGAAATACTTGCGTACGAAGAAGCAGCTTTGAGAACAAGCGCTTTATGGGCCATCAAGAACCTCCTGTATCATACTTCGACCGAGACGAAAAAGAGGGTGATGAAGGATCTCGAGTGGGAAAGGTTATTGAAGTATGTCACTTGGTGTCCTGCTGTTCATGCTCGTGGCTGACTCAATCCTCTTTTTTAGACTTTCGGAGGACCCAGACACGGGTGTTAGAGAGCAAGCCCTGAATGTACTGCGGAACATTGCCGAGGACGAAGAAGGCATAGAACTTGTCCTTGTCGGACTAAATGGGGATGTATTACTCGACCATATTGCGGGCGCGCTAAAATCGAGTAGTGAAGACGTCGTTCTCCAAGTAAGTCTCAACGTCCTTTCCAAACTTATCAAAGAGCTAACGAAGGCGGCTCAATATAGGCAGCCTACCTCTTGGCGAACCTCACGAATGGCTGTGAAAAGAAGATCCTGGCACACCCTCTCATCCTCCCCGCACTCCACAGTGCACTCATTGCATCTACATCAAGTGTAGGGAGCAGTCTTTCTGGATCAAACACAGTTCTTCCAACACCAACAAGCCCTCTTACTTCGTCCTCCGACCCACTCCTCACACCTACAGCAGCAGCGACAGCCGCATTCGGGCGAGCCGAAGCGCGTCGTCCGATTGTCACATGTGTCTCACAGCTCGCTCATGTAAATCCAGATCGGATAAAAGAGGTTGGGTTCGAATCGCCGTTGAGGCATATTTGCGAGTGGGCGGTTGGCGGTATGATGGGGGGTAGTAATAGTGGAAGTGGTGGGGTTGGAGGCGGGGCGAAGGGCGGCTGGGACGATGATAGGGATGTTGTGGCTCAGGCGAGGGCTGCATTACATCGTCTCGGAGTAGATTTGGTTTGATGTATGGGTCGATTTGTTGTTATGCTATCTTAATTAACTAGAATTTCTGACCCTCAGACATGCTTGCCTGTTTTTTGGTAATCGCTCAGAATGTTCGATGTCTGGAGGTTATATTTATGTTTGCTCAAAAAGTAACATGTGCGGTTATATGAATAATTAAACACTGGTTTGATTAGATTTGAGCTTGACCTGCTGCCTCTGGCGCAACATCTGTTTGGCTCTTTCTGCCTTCGATCTCCTCGATTCCTGCTCCTCCGTCTTCGGTTCTGTCCATATGACTTCCTGCCCCTCCAGTTTCTTCTTTTCCTTTTCCACTTCTGCAACAAGCCGCTCTCGCCATTGTCGCTCTGATTCTGATCTCCCAACCGGAGGTTGTTGAGGGGCAGGAGTAGGAAGACCCAGAGGTTTGTGGAAGTCGATTTCGTTGCCAGCGGCATCTTTAAGCACGATCTTAGTAGATCTCTTGTGCGGCGCTGAGCGGGGCGTGTTGGTCAGATCGACTGTATGATCACAAATTATATAAACTTACAGAAGAACTGAGTAGAAGCTTTTGGGGTTAGACTCAAAGGTGGTCAGGAAGCGAGGAGTGGTTCTCTTGAATGGGATCAACTGTAGTTGGTAGTATCTTACTATTTTGATGTCAAGCCTACGTCAGGTAAAGCGTACATTGCAAAGCATGTGCAAATGGTCTCGACTGTTGAGGAGGTTGATGGATCTACATATGGGGCAAAATAACCTTGGCTGAGCCACCCAGATGAGTATGAGGGTTGATAGGATGAATGAGCGAGCCAACGTTTGCTAACAACTCGTTTGAATCAGGTGCCCTGAATGGCAGGTCAGTGGGGAAAATACCATCAAGTGAACGAGAGGTGCGGACCGAAGAGGTATGTAATTTTCAGTTTGCGATGACCGCTGCATCTTGCTAGAACCTTTAGAGAAATCATCTACCACGTTGATGCCGGGGTCCTCGTCGAAAAGCGTGGATGGCGAGTAATCGTGAGATGCCAACAGTTCATTCAATTCGGGAACGGTAATCATATCTAATGACCCACTCATCGTCATTCTGAATGTTCTTGGAGATAATATGTTGCTTTTTTCGCTTGATCTGAAGTCCGCTCCCAACTGATGTTTAAGCATAGTTATGACATTGACAATAGCTAGTCGTTCCGTGGGATCTGATTTCCATGATATCTCCATGATTTCCCAAACATATTCAGTAGGCCCCCAAGAATGCCAAGAGGGACTTGAGTATGCTGGTTTTGTTGGTCGAGCCCCTTTTGTAACTTGGAGAATGATCGTGGGATCTCGTTCGATATGTGACAAGGGTATATCACCAGAGAAAACCTTATGCCATCATTAAATGTGCGCCGGTTATTGATGAAAGAAGAAAATACCTCGTAGCACACTAAGGACCATGCGTACACATCGCTTGCAGTACTGTTTTTTACCACTGTGTCGTTCTCCACATCAAATAATTCAGGCGCTTGCCAGCGGACTGAGCCACCCTTGGAAGCTGCAGACGAGTGCGAAGTCCAAGAATGTATATCTGGATCAGACACTGAAGATAATCCAAAGTCGGCAAGACAAGCTATGTCCGCTTCATTCACGAGTACATTAGACTAGTTCGGAAGTCTTGTCAAAAAGGAGAAGGATAGAAGGGGAAAGGTTACATGCTCCTTTAAGATCGCCATGGATAATTCCGTTCTTGTGTAAGTAAGAGAGCCCTTCAGCGATGTCCATTACCTAGACGTACCGCGTACTGAGATAAGAGTATTGATAGCAGAATACAGCGGTACTCGCGAGTGGTAGGCGAGCCACCTTAGGATTAGCTCTCAAATACTGAGTAATATCACCCGCCGCCATCCAAGGTGAGACGAGACAATGTCGGTTTTGAAATCGAAATAGTCCATATACAGGTAAAAGATTAGGATGTGATAGTTGTCCCCATAGCACTGCCTCCTTAGAAATTTGCTACATGCCAATAGTAAGGTCATATACTACGGTATGAGCCTAACTAGAATGAACACTCACCTTCAAGATAACTTTCATGTTGTTCTGATAGAGTCTTATGGCCTTCAAGCAAACCGCTTGTCCCAGAAAATCACCCTTATAAATATCGGCAAAACCGCCAGCGTTGATCGGATGCTCTCCTTCTATCGTAACATCTTTCAGCTCGTAGCAAGTTGGGTAAAGGCTAGCTTTCTGGCAGATTCTCTGAGTAGCCACGATGAGCCTGCCTCGAAATTTACTGTCAAGTTCTGGTGTATCTAGCAACTGATGGAAGCTCAGGATCAAAATCAGATTCTCTTTGCGCTTGAGCTCACCTGCTGGAACGAGTCCAGTAATCTTTGGACATGTGGACCTTGGTATCTGACAAGCTGCTTGAAGAGCTCAGGGTCATTAAGAACCTTTTGCAACAGGGAAATAAGGCTAGTAGTCTCGAGTAAGTTTGTCTGCTGCATACTCCTGCACGACAGACTTAGAGATTCAGATAAGACATGAGGCCGCATCAATCCCGCCGCATTGCACTCACGCGACCCGCACTTAGATCACGTGGACAGCATTCGTGGTTTGCCGTAAACTCTCAGTACTGAGTTCCTGGAATTCTCCAAAGCTCGCTATCCTTGTCCTTGGCTAGATTTACTCAACTATTTTATGGACGGTAAAGCTTTGGTGTAGTTCCCTGCAGGTTTCCGTTTCTTTACTCAAATATGTGCCTCGGCCCTCGTGCATCGTTGATTGTTCAGCCTCGTTTGCACAAATCATCTTCGAAAACCTACTAGGAACCGCGTTTTCGGCGTCATAAGTCCATTTTCTGAGCCGAAATGAGGAGATTGACCGTAACCGTTGGTGCCAAAAAAACCTAAGCATATCTTATGTTCAGCCCTCCGAAACAGAAACCTCGTAACTTGACTGTTGCAGACCGAATAGCTATCTTGACCACAGCACAGCAAGTCCATAAGCAAATGCTCGCCGTTGAATATATTGTGGATACGTTCGGCTCTGCGCCTACGAACGAGTCTTTGACTTCCCCAACCCCATCAGTTTGCGAAAGTGGAACCGCCGCCAAGGTTGATCTAGCCTTGGCTTCCGTATTCAAGGCACCGATGAATCCATAAGAGAGGGGAATCTTGGAACGCCGATTGATAGGGAGAACGAAGGCTCTTGTCGTGTATGTTCGACTCATCATTTTCTAGCTCACTGTTCATGAGGCTCCACATTTAGGCTACGTACGAGCACCCTCAATTCTCTGACCGCTCCATGTCACTACCGTCTAGAGCAACTAACCTCAACAATCAAATCACCTTTCAAGAACACTTATCATCTATGACCCCACAGAACTGCCTTGCAGTCGACTTTCTACAACAGGTATGGGATTCGACACTCCAAGTACGATTTAGAAAAGTGACCGGGACGACCAGTACGATTTGTGCCTATCCACAGCGCAATGTTGGAACGCGCACGCATGACAGACTCACAGATCACCGTTTTAAATACTCCGAAGCACTATCATCTGTATTTCTGCATTTTCTTTGGGCTATCCATGTTAGCATAAGGTGCAAACAACTAAATCTCAGCCTTTCTTCTCTAAACAGTCTAGTTACAGACGACATCTCCCTCTATCAAGTCGCCTTTTACCACAGCTCTCTCGCGAAACTCATCCCTTTTGTCACATCTTTCTCACTTGCTGCACCTGTACATATTGCTGCTTTACTCTACATCTCACTCTCACCATCAGTCGCGTCTATGTATTCCTCATTCTCGCTAAATGGGGCGCCCGCCGGTCCAGAGGCAACAGACACCGCTGGAGATACAAACATTAGTAGTAATCCCAACACCTACAAAACGGTAGCAATAGCCGCTCCTCCCCGTTATCCTCTCCGCACTCGTTCACCCCTACGCCGCATGCCAATGCGTCCGCGCGACGAGTCGAGCAGTGGCATGTTCTCCGGACGAATATCGTCGATAGCGGGCTCGGGATCGGTGTTTGGAGGATTTGCATCAAGAAACTGGGAAGAGCAGAAGTTTCTCGCTCGGGCTCCAGTGAAGGTAGAAGCGGCAGTAGCAACAGTGTGGCAGAACGCCAGGTGAAGAGGAAAACGGATAAAAGAGTGATTGGGGCTATTTTGGCGGTTGTCTATAAAATCGTGAATGAGTTTCCGCCCCTACGGCAGCCTGAGGACAATTGCTTTATGGGCCGTCAAGGATCTCCTTTATATCATACTTCGACTCAGACGAAGAGGAGGAGGATGAAAGATCACGAGCGGAGAAAGTTATTGAAGTATACCACCGAGTGTCTTATTTTCCTGCTCTTCATTGACTTGATTCTCTCTTACTTCAAGATTTTAGAGGACCCATACGTAGTTGTTGATGAGCAAGTCCTGAACGTTCTGCGTATCATTGCTGAGGACAAAGAAGGGACCGAACTCGTTCTTGACAGTCTGAACAAGGACATATTACTAAATTACATCGCACAGCGCCTAGAGGTGGAGACGCCACCCTTCTGGTAAGTCTCCCCATCCTTTCCAAAACTCGCCAAACACCTAACGGGAGTGACGAATTAGACAGCCTACCTCGTAGCTCTGCGAAAACAAGATCTTGGCACACCCTCTAATCCTCCCTGTGCTCCACAGTGCACTCATTGCATTCAGGTCGAGAATAGAAAGCAGTATTTCCGGGTCAACCACTGTCCTTCCAACGCTAACGAGTCCACTTACTTGATCCTCCGCCCCGTTCCTCACACCTACAGCAGCTGCAACAGCTGCGGTCGGACGAGCCGAAGCGCGTCATCCGTTCGTCGCATATATTTCACAACTCACCCATGTAAATCCGGATAGAATAAAAGGAGATAAATTTGAATCGCCGCTGAGCCATATGTGCGAGTGGGTGGTTGGTACGATGGGTGGTGGTAGTAGTGGAAGCGGCGGGGTTGGGCGAAGGGAGGCTGGGTCAATGATAGGGACGTTGTGGCGCAGGCGATGGTGCACTACAACGTCTCGGGGTAATTTTAGTTTGATGTAACCAAATAAAAGACACCCATAGACTATGCGCTTTAGTCCTATGTTATTATTGGCAGTTTGCTTAGAATATTCCAGAGGTTTTATTTATGTTTTCTCAAAAACGGTTACTTACACGTTTAGTTTGATTAGAATAGAGGTGCCGGAGTTATCAGGGATGTTACATTTGGAAACCAACAACCTATGTATAGTCAAAAGGTATGGCGGTCAGGCACAACTATCAAACATGGTACTATTTCATTTTTTTCTAACCAAGCCAGAATTAAATAAAACTTACATGGTGAAGCAGGTCTATACCACCGAAGAAGCTGTCCTTTACCATACTCTACCCAACCATCTGGACTCGAAGACTGTTCAATCTGGTCCAGGTCGATTTCTATGCCATCTGGATTTGTGATCACAAGCTTAGGCGGTCTCTTGAGAGGCACTGAGGTGGACATGTTGTGTAAGACTGGCAATACGATCAGAATTTCATAAGCTTACAACGCCTAGCAGGAGCATTTGGGGTCCAGCTTGTTAAGGATGGTCCTATCCAGCCAGGCAAATTGTAATCCCGTATGGGATTGGCTGTGGTAGTATTCCATCAGTCAACCCAAGCCTACGTTAAATTAAACCTACCTTGTAAAGCATGCATAAATGGTCTAGATTGTGTAAGAGGCTGCGCGTGCAGCGGCCATCCACTTAACCACTCAGATGGGTGTGGTGGTCGATGTGGTGGATGCACAAGCCAATTGCTTGATGACAACTCTTCTGGATTGGGCGCCCTAAACGATATGTCAGTAGGGATATCATGAGGTAAATGAGATCTGCAAACCAATGGGATGACCGGTGCAGCTTGCTAGAAACTCCAGCAAAAGCATCATTTCCATTAATTCTGGGGTCGAGTGGGAGTGGCGAGTCATCATGAGATGCCAATAGGCCATTTAACTCGGAAACGGTAATCATATCGAATTTCCCACTCATCCTTGTTCTGAAATTTATGGGAGATAATACCCTGCCTTGCTTGCTTAATCTGAATTTCAAGTCTGCTCTCAACTCGCGTTTAAGCAGACTTATGGTATCGTCGATAGCTGGTCGCCGCACGGGGTCCGGTCTCCATGATTTCTCCATGATTGACCAAATACTCTCGGTAAGTCCCCAAGAGCGCCAAGGGGAGCTTTGGTAAGCTGGCCTTTTTGGTCGAGCTCCAAATTTGACTTGGAGGATGAGGGTGGCATCTCGTTCAATATGTGACAAGGGTATATCACCCACAAATACCTTATTCCAGCGTTGAATATCCGGCGTTAACGAGAGAGGACATAAATACCTCGTAGCATACCAAGGACCATGCGTACACATCACTTGCAGTACTGTTCTTTACCGTGGTATCGTTTTCCATATCGAATAGCTCGGGTGCTTGCCAGCGGACTGAGCCACCTTTGGAAGCTGCGGATGAGTGCGAAGTCCACGCAGGTATATCTGGATCAGATACTGAAGATAATCCGAAATCTGCAAGACAAGCTACACCTGCGTCGTCCACAAGTACGTTAGACTGGGTAAGAAGGCCTTGTCAACGAGGAGAGTAGAAGAAAAAAAGAAATACATACCCCTTTGAGGTCGCCGTGGATAATTTGGTTTTTGTGTAGGTATGATAGCCCTTCAGCAACGTCTATAACCTAGAGGCAATGGGTATTGAGATAACAGAATCGATAACAGAATGACAGTGGTACTCGCAAGCCTCAAGCGAGCCACCTTAGGATTAGCTCTGAGATACTGAGTAACGTCACCAGCCGCCATCCAGGGCGAGACGAGGCAAGGTCTGTTTTGAAAGCGGAATAGTCCATATACAGGTAAAAGATTAGGATGTGATAGTTGTCCCCATAGCACTGCCTCCTTGGAAAATTGCTACATACCAGTACCAATAGTGAGGTCATGTACGATATGAGCCCGTATCACGATAAATACTTGCCTTCAGAAAGATTTTCATGTCCCCATTCTGATAGAGCCTGATAGCTTTCAAGCACACTGCTTGTCCGGCAAAGTCACCCTTAAAAATATCGGCAAAACCACCTGCATTGATAGGATGCTGTCCTTCTATCACGATACCTTTGAGCTCGTAGCAAGTTGGGTAACGGCCAGCTTTCTGGCAGATTCTTTGGGTAGCTACAATGAGTCTGCGTCTGATATTATTGTCAAGTCCTGGTGTATCTAGCAACTGGAGGAAGCTAAGGATCAAAAGCCTGAAACTGGACTCTCTTCATAGCTGAGCTCACCCGCTGGAAGGAGTCTAGTAATTTTTGGACATATGGACCTTGGTATCTGACGAGTTGCTTGAAGAGCTTAGAGTCGTTAAGAATCTTTTCCAACAGAGCAATGAGGCTAGTAGTCTTGAGTAAGTGTGTCTGCTGCATACCACTCCTATCACCACGACAGATTCAGATATTCAGGAAAGAGTATCAATGGAAAGGCTATAAGGCCGCACGAGTTTGGATCACATGGACACTAGTGTATTTATTTGTCCAAAAATTCTCGCGTTCGTGGCAACCGAGGATCCACGCTGTCCAGCGACATCATTTATAACAATTGCACACGTAGACTCTCAGTTTCTAGGACTCTCCAAAGCTCTGTCCTCGGCTAGATTTTATGGACCGTTTTGCGTCTGTTAAGGCTTTGGTGTAGTTCTCTATATTAGCTCTGGCAGCAAGCCTTTAGTCTCGGCGAATTGGACGCTGCGAAGGACTCGGGACGAGACTGAGTTTGCGAAAATGGAACCGCCGCTAAGGTTGATTTACCTTTGCTTCCGTGTCAAGCTATTCACGCATGAAATAATGTGGATATTGGAACATCGATTAATTTTGGGGTGCATGTTTGACTTATCCTTTTATGACTACATATCAACAAGGTTTCACCGCGACTATTCCACAACCATATGTTGGATTGGGTTAGTTCACAAAGGGACCCCACCGTCAATGAAGGGCCCAGACCCAGACGGCAACATTCGACGAGTGACCAGGCGGGTGGGTTATCCTTGCAAGGTGTTAATAGCGTATCACTCACTCTGTGGGTGGAGAATGAAAATTTTTCGTTTGTAAATCCCCAGCGTGGATGTTACAGGAGCGATCCAGGCAATCCATCCCAGCCTGGAACTCGATCTATGAAAAGAGACACAGACGCAGTCCAAGTAGAAGTGATGGTTGGTACTGGTATAGGGTACGGTGAGAAACCCCAACCAAAAGTTTTCGTAGTTAATAACTACGGGCGGCCAAAAAGGTTTTTCACAAGCCGTTATTAACAGTTATTCACAGATAATTTTTCACAGTTAAAAACATTATT
>JABCKM010029874.1:0-12817 GCA_018221805.1 Rugosomyces carneus | reverse complement strand
CGCTGGCTCAGGTCGCCCAAAGATTGTTGTGACCAGAGATCTTGGGTCAGATGTTATGCCGGCACTTCTTGCTCGGAGAGATCTCGATGTGAGAGTATTCATATAGATGTGGGCTTGATAGGTTTGACATGGGAAGACCTAAGGTGGTAGTCTGGCCGGAAGATCATGCCGCAGACCGTGAATGGCTACTCAAAAATGTCCCCGGGGCAGTTGGCGTAGTGGTAACGTTTACGGAAAAGGTAAATCGAGGCATTTGAGAATTAATACAGGCGATAGGTCTTTTACACTTTGATAGGTCGACAAGCAGCTGTTGGATGCGGGTCTGCTCCGATACTTCTTCCAGACCAGGCTAAGACTGACTGAGGTTTTTTCAGCCGGACCCAACCTTCGTGTTGTTTCGACAGTTTCGGTGGGCTACGGTACATTTAGAATCTTCCAACCAAATAGAAGCAGCTCACAATTTCTGGCTTAGAACATGTGGATATATCTGAAATTGCTAAACGAGGTATCAAATTCGGATATACACCAGACGTCTTAACAGCAGCGGGTGAGGAACAGCTCCTAGTAATGCCCACACTACGTTTAACGCATGCGTATATATATAGTGGCCGATTTATCAGTGACATTGGCATTGATGGCGAGCAGGAATGTTGGTGAACTCCTCACATTCGTGCAGGAGAGCAAGGTGCGCTTACCTTGCTTCTTTACTCATCAACATGATCTTTGATTGCATTTTGTAGTGGCCAACTATAAGTTGGCCTCTCTATGGCTTATGCGGTCACCAGCTGGGTACGACCACAGTAAACAACAAAAAGACTGCTGGGTTTCTGGGTTTTGGCAGGATTTCACAAGCCACGCTTGGTCGATTGATTCCCTTTGGGATCACGGATTGTGTCTACACCTCCAATCCAGCTTCTGCAGCCGCATCCTCCCGCGACGAAGAGTTAAGGAAACACCATTCCCTTAAGTCACTTCGGCGTGTAGATCTAGACGAGCTTGCGCGGGAGAGCGATGTCCTATTTGTGTTAGCTCCTGGAGGCCGGGAGACTCACCATCTCGTCAACGAGCAATTTCTGAGAGAAATGAAAAATACTAGTGTTCTAATCAATGCTAGTCGGGGCTCCTTAGTCGATTCCGATGCACTTGCAAAGGCGTTAAAGGAAAATTGGATTTGGGGCGCGGGGTTGGACGTCGTTGAAGGTGAACCGAATATCACGGCTGAACATCCTCTAGTCAAGGAACCCCGGTAAGTGTATTGATCGTTTATTTCGAGAGTGATCTAACTTGACTACGGAAGCTGTATTGTACTGCCTCATGTTGGCAGTGGAACTTTTGAGACAAGGATAGGCATGGCGACATTGGCAGTCCAGAACTTGCTTGGAGGTATTGAGGAT
This sequence comes from Rugosomyces carneus, assembly GCA_018221805.1. Classification (NCBI taxonomy): domain Eukaryota; kingdom Fungi; phylum Basidiomycota; class Agaricomycetes; order Agaricales; family Tricholomataceae; genus Rugosomyces; species Rugosomyces carneus. Next base: position 11,423 of record JABCKM010029874.1, on the reverse strand, counting down.
GGAGGAAATATGCCTGCAGCCCTTGATCTCAAGAACGGTTTTAAGCTGTGATGGTCATTTCTTACAGGTTGGAAAATGTCAATGTAGAACCCTTTCGTAGGTGGCATGTGAAGAGGTAAATTCAATATATCCCAGGTTATCATTATGGTTCCTGCTGAATCAGTTGGAGAAACAATATCTCAAGGTGGGTCAGAGCAGCCGTTCAGAATTCGACAGACATGCGTGGGATTGAGGGTCGGCTCACCACCTAGCAATCTGGTGTCGTGCAGAGCGAAGTTGAAGAACCTCCAAAGATAACCTGCGAGGGCAATGGGCGTTTACATATCGTAAAGTTGTGTTTTACCACCGGTACAAGCAAAGTTAGACAGAGCCAAAAGTCCTGTTCGGTAGTCCGATGCTCTGCTATGTCCCTATCTCGACTTGCCATGCGTGGAAGCAGAGTCCTGAATGTGCGCTGAAAGAATGGGCAGGGTGATCTTACATTCTTAATACGGTCTACCCTTGTTCCTAGAGTTGGTAGTGAAACGTGAGTCTCGCACTGCCTGTCATGGAGAACCAGTCAGAATCCGGCCTCTCCCAGACATAAGCAGGTGTCAAGAAAGAGACAGCTGCAACAGCATATTCGTACTGTTCGGCCTCCGAGGATTGGTGTGGATTTCAGCTTGGACGACGAAGGGCTTCAATTCCACCAGCAGGGCAGAGCAACTTGTCAGGGCATTCCCATAGAAGTTGGTTAGGCGGGGGTTGCCCACTTAGTTCATTCTTTGGCTGTCGCTTTTTCTTGGTACCTAGCCTGCCGAACTATACTGTACCGTGTATGTAGATTTTTGCCCTTACGTCGCATCGTAGGTTGGAGTTGGACCGAGATAAGTGTAAGTATAACCGTTGCTCCTAGGTAATAAAGCTGTATTTGGTTATACTCGTACAAGCGATCCTCAGGGAAAACGGTTTTGAGAGTGACTCGCCCATGACTTGTCGGGGACGATGAGCAGATTCATGACATCTTGGTAGATTCGAGGTATTCAATTACTGACAGACTTCGACTTTCGAATTGTAGGCGATGGTAAAACATTTGTCGCATGATTAACCTGTTGTACAGCTCAGCCCGGGTTGACATGTTTCTGGATATGATTTTTCTGTTATAAAAACAATCTACCAATCCCGTCTACTACTACCATGATGCGGGTAGTCCTGATGCTGGCAGCCCAATCTCCGTAAGTTGCGTAAGAGGATCAAGTTGACCTTTGAATTGCGGTAGGTAGGATGCATCGGTATACGGACAGCGCACGGAAGGCGAGCCTTTGTATATCGGGGTGTATGTTACTGCGCAGATCTCGAAAGGTGTAAACTCGTCGTAGGATACTTCTACTGCGTTGCGTGGGTTGCGATCTCCGGCTGCGATCCGTTGACGTGCCTAAAATAAGATAAGGTAAGAGCTATTGTTGAGAACCGGGGCGGTAACTAACCTGAGCCACAATCTTGGGGTCTGGTTTAAGCTCCAGTAGCCGCTTAGCGAATCTCGCCGCATGCGCTTGGTTATTGGCCTTAGCGAATACGCTTATAGCGCTACGCAGTGCAATTTGCATGTGGGGTGCTTGAAGCTCGCATTGGGTGAAGTATGCTGCAAGTTCAAGGTTGCGGCGAACGTTGTCTGGGTCATTTTCTGCGACACGTCGCCGCTCTAGCTCTATTGAGACACCGAGAAGATATTCTCGAGCAGCTGTCACAGTCTCTCGCCACTAGACAGATATTGGGTCAGCGACGGTGAGAACATCATTGAGGAAAAATGGAGCTAACCAATTTAGCTTCATCGTCCGACGAGACTACAACTAGCAACAGGGATGCAAGAACAGATCGGAATGTGGCTTGGGCCTCCGCCAACTTGTTCCCAGAAACGTATCGGTAACCATCGGCGAGTTCTGATCGCACAGACTGAAGTGAACGAGCTGCAACGGGAAGAACGCGGCTAGGAATTGATTCTGAGGGGTTACGCCGCACATGGAGCTGAAGGGGCGGTAATGAGGCCACTGGAGTTAAATACACATGGGAGGATCGATATATCGATATGAAAATGGGTTTAAGTTCTGCAAAGTTAACCACACCGAATTGACGATTGAGAAGCTGGAGAAATTATTTTCATTACGACATTGGGCTTTTTATTTTAGTAATAGACGTACCTGCATGGCCGTTTCGAACGACCCGGCGGCGACATGGTCGGCTGCTAATGGAGAATTACGAACCCAGAGCTCGATTTCGCTGATGCCAGGTGATGCTCCAGCACCGAGATCCTCTTCTACAACTTCCTCAGCAGTCGCGTCGGGTTCGAATTCGCCTGCGTCTGCATCGAGCTCCCACCCACCCTCTTCGGTATTTACCTCTACATGAATCTCCTCATCTTTGGCCCACGCATCTAGCACTGATGAGGCTGCGACCGCTGCAGCATCACCATTCGCGTAGGATGGCTCAATGCCTTCGAGGCTACCATCAGCGAGAGCACGGTCGAAGAAGTTCTCGCCGGCAGAGATGGAAGGCCAGTTGTATGCAGCGGTGGAAGTTACAACAGAGGGAGGCTTCAAACTTGATGTAGGGAATGTTGGTACATCGTCGATGTCAGCTTCTGTCAGGCCTGCCGCTTCCAGAATCTCAAGAGCCAAATCCTCCAGTCCATTTGTTTTCGCCGTTAGGTACGCGAGAGAATCTAACATGATAGTTATCGAAACGCTGTAGGCTTAAATGAAAGGACTCGGGCACTTACAGAGACCCACTTCACGCAATACGGATACTCTTCCGCGCACATCATTGGCATAGAGGGCGTTGTGGAACCTTGACATTGGATCTCCTCGTGCATCAGCGATTTTCTGCATTTTTGACAATTTGTCTGCACTTCCAGTCGAAAGATATAAGAATGATAGCTTGTCAAAATTCTTCGTTTGCTGATAAGCTTTTTCAACAATCTAGAATCAATCGTCTGAGTCACGGACAGCGAGATCAGTGAAACAGAATACAACCTTGTGATTCCCCTGCTTTAGCGCTTGTTGTGCCAGTCTCTCCCAACAGTCCGTACGGTCGATCGCTTTAGCAGTTTCCATCGCGACATCCAAATTACCACATTCGATTGCAAGTTCGAAACGAGTGTTGTTATCCTGCACAAAATGTAGGGCAATCTATAATCTTGACATGAGTGAAGCTCGAAAGACTCGTTAGCATGAGAACATACCTCTGGGAACCCTTTCTTTTGGAGATAAGCAATAATGCTTTGTCCTAGTAGAGTCGAGGTCTTGATTATATACAACATCTCTTCATAATTATTGCGGAGCAAAGCTAACTTAAAGCGGTACTCTGTGGGGTCAAAGGTAATGGTACGAGGGCGAGCAGAACGGTCGAGACAGTGCACAGTTTTGCCCTTGACTCTTGTAAGATAGACCGGGTTGTCAAGGGTACAAATGACACCATGATCACTGACAAAATGTTAAGTCCGGAAGTTCCATTAGCTTTAACAGATTACTAACCCTTGAGACAAGCAGTATTTGACGTGGTTAAGCGTTGAATAGATGAATACGCCAGCATCATCCCAGGCCCCCGACTTGATGCGTATTGTTTCATGAATGAGGCTATGAGTCGAGAAATTTTTGTTCGCGATTGTAATAGCTAGGTAGAACGATAGGTTGGATAGGTTGAAACCTCGATAAACAGAGCGACTTACTATGCTTGCTCAACAGGGCAACCAAAGAACCATCGCCGCTCCATACAACATATTTTACTGGAGGACTGTTTAATTCTGCAAGAGTTTTTTGTTGTTGAATGTCATAAAGGACCACAGACGACGTCGAGCTTAAAATTAAACAAGCAGTTCCTCCATAGAAGATTTCGTTCGTTTGAACAGGTGGCTTGATGCTTTTTACCACAGAGTTGGAGAGATCCCGTACTTCAATAAGCTTGTTGATGTCCTTAGTCAAAAGATTCAAAGAACCCAGCCAAACAAGGACATACCTGCTTTGCCTTGTCCAGAACCGCAAATCTGTTTCTTGCAACAAAGATAGCGCTTTGTCCGTTACCCTTCTTGCCATCAACACTGGAGTCCTTCACCTCGCCTTGGGCTTGCTGCGGCAAACTCGTCAACTCGTAAAGCCCGCTGTCTGAGTTAATCGTCAAGATCACCGCCCTTTCAGCTGGGTTGAAGCTCAATGTGCGTGGTGGTACGTATGGACTACCAAACTTGCGTACGCTAAGCAGCCCGAGATCCGCGCCGGTATTGAAATCGTACGAGCGCACGTATTTGTCACGCACATAGTACAGTGTATCCTGGTGAACAGAGAATGCGGGGCGCTCGCGCTCCAACTTGAATACGATTAAACCAGAATCGTGACCCGCCGCAAATAGGTTGAGGTTAGGGTGCATCGCCAAAACCCAGAAACGATCATGCTCGCGCCGGAAAGTCTGAATAGCGGTACGTTTTGCAAGATCCCAGACTCGGACAGTCTTATCTTCGCCACAAGATACTATTAGCTCATGTTTCGGGTGGAAGAGGGCACTGGAAACGTTGTTGAAGTGTCCACGGCACGAGTCAACCTCCCACGCTTTGGTCTCGCTCATACGCCAGATCTTGATGACGCGATCGTCGGCAGCCGAGATGATGAGAGGTAAGGTAGGGTGGAACACGGCGTAATTGACGCCCCGGTCATGTCCTTCGAGCACATACTTGACAGTTGAGAAAGAATCAAAAGTTTCGAAGGTTCCACCTCCGCCACTTCCCATCCCTGGGCCGTGACCTCCGGGACCACTAATTGAAGTTGGGGAACCTTTACGAAGGCTAGAGATGTCCCATACACGGACTGTTTGGTCCATTGATGCGGATACGACGAGGTCTTCCTTTGGGTGAAACTGAGCTGACATGACATAGTGCGAGTGGCCGGTAAGCACAGCGATGCAGTTGCGAGATGTACTGTTCCAAATACGGATGGTTTGGTCATCAGAGCAAGAAAGCTGAGGGTGTACTAGTCGGCCTCCACATGACATCGGATTGGAAATCACTCACGATCCAGGGCATCTCATGATGGAATTGGACCGTGCGCACATAGTCTAGATGTCCGTGAAGGGTGAAAAGACAACGTCTGTTCTGAGGCCGGATATCTATATTGTGCATGGGTGAAGTCGAATTCGTAAGAGGTGTTGATTAGACTGACCCCAAACTCTAATTTTATAATCATCACCCCCTGTTACTAGCAGAGCACGACTAGGATGAATAGCGACGCCTCTGACAGGACCTATGGACGGGCTTGTAAAATGTTTGGCGCTGAATATGTAGAGTATTCACCCTCATGCTCTTCAAACCTATCGACCAGAACACCCATGCGGTAGTTCCACAATTGAACGCTGCCATTATGTAACGCAGCAGCTAGAAGTGGCTGAGTGGGATGAAAAGCGAGCCCTAAACTAGAATCAGCATTGAAAACGGAGAAAGAGACATGAAAAACGCACCCTTCACGCGGTTGCTTTTCGATTCAAATTTAGTGAGCATAACAGACATGCTCGGCAACTTTTAAAGTGATCTGGCTCGTCGAAAATAATGCCAAAGAGGCTAGAACGAAACGAGCAATGTTGTGTATACCCTGAACGCGACAGACGTGGCTGGTCGAACGTGGGAGACCGATGATTTGACAAGTTTGGTGGCTGTGTCGAGCTACACTTGCGCTCGTATTGCCACCATGTCTTCATCTCCGGTTAGAGCTAACCCAGAGAAAAACTGTGATCAAGCTTCGTCGTTCATGTACTCAAGCCCTTCGAGCAACGATTGTGAAAAAGACATAGCAAATGATTCCGGAAACTCAGCTTCATCACCAACGAACTCCCAAATTCGACCACTTACAGACGTAATCGAACAGACACTCCCACCCTTCGACCATCAAAATATCATTGCAGCACCATTCAATAAAGAGCTTGAAAGGGACGAGTCTTTCGAACGAGGTAAGGGTGGGCCAGACTTTGGCGATCGATATATGCGCACTCTTAGGCACTTCTGGGAAACTAGAGCCATCACTTTCTTACGAGTATCTCTTTTTTCTTCCCAGAACTGACTTCAATGCTTCTCGATGCTATGCTTGAGACTCACGCATGGGCTTCTGCACGCCCCAAACACGAAAGCACCCTCGCAGCGCAAAATATAGAAGAAAAGATCTGCTCTTTAATGGAGACGGAAAAGCAACAAGGCATGTCTTTGTCACATCATGAACCGTCTTCTTTTCGAGGTGCTCGTCTTGTTGGTAGGCACCTTGTTTTTTACTATTGTTCTGTCTCGCCCTCTTTGTCGAACTTTACCTGCGAATGTACAAACCGTTACTGACGAGTCGCTCGCAATCATCAACCGTCGATCACCATGCATTTGGCAATGGACTTTTCACACCGACATTCTTGGCCGTTACAGACAACATGCGACAGCAATTGCACGAATTCATCACCCAGATCAAGTCCGCTTTAGCTGTGCTTACTGGATTCACGAGAAGCTAGACGCTCATTCCCACTGATGGACCAGCACCTGTGAAGGCGACGATGGATGGCTCATTGATGACTGCACACTCGTATCCGGCTTCTACCACGTTCAGAGAATCAAATACTGTACGAAATACGTGTCTGCTAAATGTATTGTATGAGCATAAATAAATCCAGACAGTCACGCTTGATCCTACGTCCCTTACACGGCGTATCAAGCTCTTGCGCGGGCCATTTTGCTCCAACCATCGTAATAGGCTCTCACAGTATTGACATCTTCCCTGAAAGACAGAATATCTTGCTTCTCCAGGGGCGGCAAACCAACCACATCCAGCGCCCATTCCAGTGTACAAGTGCTAGCGTTGGGATGTGGCTCTTTGCGTGGATAGTTTATCACCATGAAGGCTTTGTCCTTGTCACTTAATTCGGTATTGACTGGTAAGTCGGCGTTTTTCTCGTTGAAAGTGCTTGGTATGAAATATCTGCCACGAGTCGTGAATAACATCGAAAACGAGGGGGCATCAAATGAACATACACCATAATTGAATTAGCATCTACGGAGCTATAGTTCGAAACGTCCTCAAAATTGTAAATGTCTACGACCTGTGACTCGATTAATGTAGCGGGCCACCCTTGAGTGTTGCGAAGATAACTCGTAACGGCAGCAGGCTTTAACTGTAACCCGCCGCGCGCAGGGCTTCGGTGCTCGTGCGTCAAGCCGAGAACATGTCCAAATTGATGCAGAATGGTACCACGATCGGCGGGGGACACCACAAAGGCTTCCTCAATCCATCCGAGATTCATCGTCAATTTACCGTTCTCGACTTGACGAGCGCCTTTTCCAATCGAACTCCAAGACCCCGCATTGTGATCGAATCCGATGCGAACCATAGCGCTTGTATCGTTGTCAGGCTTACGCTCAAAAGTGACGTTGGCAAAATAGGTCCATTCCGGGATAGTCTGGTCTATGGCAGCTTGCTGGTTGGGAGTTCCGCTAAAGAACGAGTACGTGATCGTCTTCGTAGAGGTTAGTAGGTGAATCGAGTGTCCATACCGGTTGTTAAATAAAAACGTACTGATTTGTTTTCCCAGAGAAGCCTAACGACGGGCGTGGGGTTGAAAACTGCAGGGACATCAGGCGGAAGGTCCGGGTTTGCCTGAGGCTCTGTAGTCTCAGGTGAAAGGCCACAGATCCCTTTGACTAAGGATTCTTCCAACTGCATGAGATAAAACAAAAGGAGTCAGGTCAAAATCCCAACAAGCTTGTTATATACAGACTCATTCACATCATCCAAAACAAAACAAGGTAAAACAGGAGAGTTTTTATCGCCGGAGTGAAAAGATAAATGGTCCCAGGGTCTTGCGCGACATTGATGAAGGATGAACAGCTAGAATGGTCAGTGATGATGGCCTAGAAGAGATGAAATATGGAGCGGAGCGAAAACTCGGAAATTCTACCGTGACTTGGCTGATGGAACCGTGAGAAAGAAACTGCCCTTACTCTTTGCAGAGTATGGGCGTGCTAGGGCTTACGCCTTTCCTTCAGAAAACCTGGTAAGCATCGAATTACATTGTCTGCCTGATTAATAAACCAAAATCGCCAGCCCAGAGGTCATCAAACAATTTCCAGAACGTTTTCGAGCTCTAGTTGGTAAGAAGGTCGTCATGTATGCAAACTTGTACCCAGCATCCATCGTTTTTGTCTCATAGCTCTGCGACAGCGACGGTACCCTCATTACACAACGTTTCCATTTTACTCCTGCGCCCCATCGTTATCGTCATGTTTTGGGGTGGTATAGACTAATAAGAGAACTCCGCGAGACAGGCGTGTCAGCAGTCTGTGTCTTTGATGGAAAAGAGCGCAATATCGCGAAAGCTCGTGAGGTTTGTAGTTTCGGACGCCTTGTAATATTGGAACGTTCAGTGACGCGTTCTGACAGGCAGAACGAAGGCGAGAAGTACATCGCAAAACCGTCGCACGTGGTCTGCTGGAGCAGGAACGCTCTAAACGTCTACACCAACTGTTCAACATTGTTCAACACCTTCACGATTTTGATGAAGAAACGAGGACACGAGCCGCTAAATTGCTAGGTTTAATGTCAAGTTTGGATCTGCAAGATACGAATAAACTAAGCGTTACTAATCTGGTTGGCACGCGAATAGCTAACCTCTCTCATCCGTTGAAACTATTTCAGCCATCGTACCATGAAGAATCTAGACCTCACCGGGTTCCTATCACAGATGAGGTATTGGAGTCAACTTTTGAAGGCGGACGCCTGGGCTTGTTCTCTGCTGCCGACGATGCTTATTCCCTCGAGAACTCCTCACTGGGCAAATCTGCTTATGAAATTCATTCGAACGCGGTGACGACTCACAAACCAGAACTTGGTTACATACCCACTGACGACTTCCCCCATGTATCGCCTATTTATGCTGATGAACAAACCTACAAATCATTATTTGACCGAGAGCCACCCACGCGTGAAAAAACCCCATCAACCTCCTCTACTTCCTCCCGGACGCCACGAGCCGACGACGATTTGTTGAAGAACCTTGTTGGATTATACGAAGACTACCGCCAAAGTGTACTCAAATTTACATCGCTCGCTACTCCACCCCCCGCCCCTTCACCAACCACATTGAGCACCAGTGATCCCACCAGCCAAGTCGATACTGCCTTGACAAAGGCGCAATATCGAGTAATGCTTGAAGAGGGTGACTTTTGGAGCAACATCTTTGCTGCGGGTGAAGGAACTTCCAAAGCAACGCTCGGTGAAACGCTCGAAAAGCTATCCAACACGAGTGAAATGATGTCTGCTTCATTTGAGCGCCGAATGAACCCGCCTACGGACCAGACGTATGGCGAATGTAAGGAAATCATAGAAGCAATGGGTGTGCCCTGTATCGACTCGGCGGGCGCTTTTGAAGCAGAGGCTCTGGCATCATCGATTGTTCTGAACGGGTTGGCCGATTATGTGGCTAGTGAAGATACTGTTGGTTCATCCCCTTTCTTACTCGAGCATAAACGGTCTAATTTTTTTTTTTGGCTCTCAATAGGATGTTGTTGTATACGAAGCACCTCTCCTGCGGAATCTCACAACTCGAAACGTACCTCTAACCATCATCTCTGGCGCTGAAATCCGCACGGTGCTTCAGCTTGATCGAGCATCTTTTGTGGACTTTGCACTACTCCTAGGAACAGACTTTTCACAGCGTATCAGAAACGTAGGACCTGCACGTGCACTCAGATTTATCCGCGAGCACGGATCAATTGAGCGGGTCATCGCAGCAGAGACAAAGTATATCCCCCGTATTTCAAATCAAGCGTACCTTGCTCAGGTTGCGATTGCGCGAGAGGTATTCTGTACTCTTCCTCCTGTTCCGGAAGCAAAATTACTAGAAGAAGGGACAGTTGACGAATCGGAGGTTATTGAGGTGCTGCACAAGTATGGTTTGGGAAGGGCTGTTGCGAATAATGAAGCATGGGACTACTCAAGCTTGCTGGAGGGTAATTACTTTAATGATAATCCGAGTGCAGATTAAAAGAGTGTCTTTCAACTTTAAAAATCATTAATGGCACCAATGACCACAAGATAAACGGTGTTCACAGTTCCTTACCGTCGAGTTGGGCTCAAAAGGTCCATCCGGTTGCTCTCCACAGGAAGTGAGGGGTATAATTGCCATCCATAAACAAGTGAGAAATCCCTTAGGATTCTGTATGTACAAAAAGACACAAGGGGCGAGGCATTTTTCACCGTGTCCTGACTGGTACCACGAGTGAGACTCCGCACGCTCCTACGAGGCCACCAGAGAAAGCACCGTTGTACCATCCGCACAGACAGATCATTTCTTTGTCGGCAAGGTGGATGAACACCTCGTGGAGACAAGTCACTCTCTGTGAAGTGGCGGCGGCGTCATACTGCTGACACCTCAATGTCTAGTCGTTTCCGACGGAAAAATACAGGAATTTTCAAGATTCTCTTTCCGGAGGTGATGTCGTGCAGGATAATGAGAGCAAGCACAGAGAGTGACACAAATGCCATGAAACACCATGGCCAGGATACAATCCCACCTGGAATGGTAGCTGCAACCATAAGCGCATTGGTGGTCAACGCCGTCAAACCCCAGAAAAAGAGTGCCTTAGGTAAGGAATAAACAAACGCGACCAATTGGAACTTGAAGTTGTCGGATCGGACTCCATTCAGGTATCTTAGCTATCTAGGATATCAGAAATTGACAGAAACGAGATGACTTCTTGACAATGGACTCACCGCTTCCAATGCTGTCGCATTTTCAAGTATCTCGTGGCGATGAGCTAAGAACAGCGATATGATGAAACTTGATGCAAAGCATAGCAGGGAGTAGATGGTCAAGGGGCGGTATGTCGGAGTGTTGTCAAGAAGTAACACAAGTCTGAAACGTTGATGAGCACAAAAATAATCATTCCACGCTGAAGACACACATTGTGAATCCGAATGCCTAGTTGGTTGGTAAGAACTTGGCGCGTCAAAGATAGAGGCGATGTACTCACCAACACACTACATGATTTCCAATCTTTCAAACATTGTCGCATAAACGGTTGCCACTGGTGAACGTAGACAAGATGGTCCGTGTATATATCGTTCAACCGATTCACATATCCATTTGATGTTCCGAATGAGAGCAAAGATGTCGCAGCGCCAACACGGCGGCTCTCTCTCGCGGTATCTTCCAATATAGCTTGATCACGAGACAAACGAGCATGAGGTTCTCCGTAATGGGTTGAAAACCTATGCGCAACTGCAAATAGGTAAGCGAGAGTTTTTGACGGAAAAGTAGAGCCTTACAAACAAGGTGCCACAACCGGGCTTTGGTACCATGAGTTGGCATCTTTCAGGCTGGAATTTCAAACTGGAGCTTACCAACAATACAAACAACATTCCCATCATGTAGCGAGC
>JABCKM010029872.1:6197-18797 GCA_018221805.1 Rugosomyces carneus | reverse complement strand
CTTCCGCCCCCAAAACAACACCGTCATCGACCATCGACGCGTTCTGCCCCATGCGACCCTAACAACCCACGTATTTTTCACATGTTCTGGGCAGGCCCATTCACCGACAAACCATATATGGCACTGCTTTCGTTTCTTTTCACTCAAAATACCGGGCTGCATCTCGACGTTGCCCCATCCACCGTTTGTCGTCCGCAAATCTGGGTCTGGATCAACCCCGGACCTGCAGCATCCGTCCCTAACCCGTCCGCATATCTTGATATGCAGGCAGCACTCGAGGAGAACCCCTGGGCATCACCCTTCCTCCATCATAGGTTCCAGGATGTTATTCATTTTAAACTCTGGAACACTACGGAACAGTTGAACGCTATTCCGGAGCTAAGGAATGAAAAGTTGACCAAGAATTTGTTTAAATCGGAGGGGAAGGTTGTTGCTGCTGTTCCGGTGGATGATAAAGGGGGAGCTGGAACGACGAAGAAGAACAAAGCCAACGACATGCTGAATCGAGTTGGGTCGTCGTCCTCCAAAACTTACGATCGTTTATCTGTTATTTTGTCCGACATGGCCCGGTTCATCTTGTGTCATCGGTATGGAGGCACCTACATCGACGCAGATACGATCTTTCTTCGTGACTGGGAGGAACTATGGGGATGGAAGGGCGCGTTTGCCTACCGTTGGTCATGGAAGAAAGAGTACAACACTGCAGTCTTGCATATGAACCGGGGCTCCGCACTTGGGACGTTTCTGTTTAAAACGGCTGTAGCGAATGGCTTGGATTTTCATCCAGAGATGATATCCCGTTACACCAAGGAAGCATATCTGGAAGGTCTGTTGCTTCGTCTCCCGGACGCGTTGTTTGATTCGCCCTGGTTAAACACGGACAAGTTGCAACGTGAGAGGCCACCACAGCCGTACTTCAAAGCGTGAGTTCCTTGTCGCATACTCATTAAGCATTCGCTCTAAAAGATTTTGTTGTCCCTCTTCTAGTTTTTCGGAATTTTTTGATCCACCCTTGGATGAAAGCGCAGCCCCACAAGCACTTGGTTTTGATGGGTTTTTCAAGGGGGCGTACTCTTACCATTACCACAACTTCTGGTGAGGTTCTGTTATGATTACTTTGACTGAAACTCAAAATTTCTTTTGTAGGTGGGAGCCTTTTGACTCGGCGAGGAACTGGCCAGACCTTGGCCCGCGTTTTGTTCAAGAAGAGGACGTAGCCCGTAACACAGCTCATGGCTCGGATCATGACGGCGATGATAATAATGTAAACGAAGCTATTGACACACGGGATTTGAGTTGGGCTAATGTGATGAAGAGGACATTCGAGGCGTATGTTCGTGGTGAGAGACCTAACATGTATGGTGAATGGTTGCATTGGTGATGTATATAAGGGGTGTATATTCGAGTAATCTAAATATTGGCATTTTAGAATTTCTATACAGTGCAGTCTGCAGTATACTCTTCTACTTTTTTTTTAAGAGTAGACACCAACAAATTTGATCCCACGTAATCGCCACGTGCGCAGCTGTCCAATGTTTCTTGTGTGCCTGCGTTCATGTCCTCTGCTACAACCGACCTCTCCTCATGCACGACCCGCTCAAGGACAGGTCTCTTTCTTTCATATCGTGAATCTATACCTCGTAGGCGAGTGAGCAACAGCATTGACGACGATGAACACGAGCGCCTCATCGACTCTCCACAACATATTACGCTTGATGTCACACTACCGCCTAAATGGTTTGAATTATACCATCACTCATAATTGAAGCTGCCCTAACGATTGAATGCTATCTACAGGGTTGATTATTCGGACCAGGTGGAAATGATACTGGCGGATACACAAGCTAAAAGTACGTTGATGGACAGCTTGTTTCCCGCCTTCAAACTAACCTTCTTTTGCACCAAACAAGTCACCGCTCTTGACAAACTACACGCAAAATACCTTCTGCCAAGCTTTTCGGATCGCACCTCTGAAGAACGTGAAATCGATTCTCTAACTACGGACATCACGCGGGATTTTCGACAGTGTCAGCTTTTGATACAAAAGATTGGTCTACCACAACACTCGTTTCCGCCGGCACAAGCACAAGCTGAGATACAAACAGCTAAAAATGTACAGCGTGGATTAGCTGTTAAGTTGCAGGATTTAAGTGCGACGTTTCGGAAGAAACAGAGGGTGTACATGGAGAGTACGTCGTTTTCACCTTACTCATCTACTCATCCCGACGAGTATTTTTTGCTGTTTAGAGCTTCAGGGTCACGCAATTAAGAATCAGGACCTCCTAATAGCAGCAGGAACTATCTCTCTTAAAGGATCGGAGGCAAAAAGGGCGGCGGATGATGACATCGCTGCAGCTGTGGGTACTATCGGTCTATTATCTCACGCCGACTGAGCGGTTTTTACAGAAGCATACGCAATCTCAGTCAATATCCCTTTCCCAATCACAATCACAGGCCCTCATCTCGGATTCTTACGACCAGGACATCATCAATTCTCGTACACACTCTCTCAACGAAATTGCCAACTCTATTGCTTCCCTAGCCGAACTCTTCAAGGATCTCTCCACACTCGTCATCGACCAAGGCACGCTTCTCGATTCCGTAGAGTACAATATCGAGCAAACCGCCGTGCGCGTAAGCGAAGCGGCCGTGGTGCTGCAAGAGGCGAAAGGTTATCAGAACAGGACAGGAAGGAGATGGTGCATACTGCTACTGGTATTATTGGTGATGTTGGCGGTTACTGCGTTGGTGATCAAAATCAAGAGAGGGCGTGGTATGAGGGAGGAAGTTCATGTTCCTCCGCCTGCACCACTGGCCACGTCGGCCACGCACGTCATCAGCAGCGATGGGTTTTCCACTGCAGATGCGGAAAACTCGAGTAAAGAACCTACGAATGTTAAAAGACCACCAACAATACCCCCGAGGTTCCTTGCTCGGAGCAGATGGAAACCGCGTCCGATGGAAGAACTGGATTAGGCTTCGTAATACTATGGCGATATTTTATCTTTATACCTGCTAGGTCGAGGATGGCCTCATGTGTATCTAATCTTACAACACGAAAAGCTTCTACGCAGATTAATTGCTTAAGATTGAATAGCATGTAGAATCATGCACGCTGTCTTTGCTAACCTATTGTGTTTGGTCACGGAATAGATCTTAATTTCATATCGATAGACTTCATAGCTTTCTGCATACACGTCGAAGAGACATTCACGGGGTAAATATGATCACATGTATCAGCAGACAGACAACCTGACTTGGGCGCCTACTCTATTGATACCAATCGTGTAGGCGTTTGAAATGACTAATAAGCGCTGGGGCGTGTTAATTACATTTAATTGACGCCATATCCTGGCTTCTGATAGCGTGGCGCTGTGCTTTTAAGTTCTGTCATTGATTCATCTGTCAACGTCATTGGCATACAGCATTTGCTGTTCTTCACAATCAACTTTGCATGTTCCGTGAGGTTTCCCCGCCCCATTTAGACATACTATTTAGTTGTAGGTCATAGGGTTGCATCATTAATGATGGAAGCAGGAACACATTAATGATGTTTTTAGTAGGAACAGGCTATTTAAATTTGCAGTGGTAACAACAATTCAACTAACTACACCCTACAAAACTATTTGCGCTGGAAAAGCAGAGTTTATAAGATTAGCCCCAAATTTTTACTGAGGTACACCTAAAATATTTGGGGAGGGGCACAGGAACTTATTTCACACAGGAATCTAATCCTACAAAGATGATTGGGATTTCAACCAGGTATGATCCAAATAGTTACTCACCCAGATGGATTGTATAGTGGTAACAGCCAAAAAGGCAAGGGAATATGATATACTGTATGGCCTGAGGGATCTCTGGCCTGAATGAATCAGCCCAAAGACCTTGAGAGGCATAAAATCCATAATCATCATAATCATGGGCTAGTAAATATACACCACGGCTCCTCATAGGTTAATAAACTCTTCAATGCTTACCCGATGGCGAGCCAGGCTGGGAAACCGCCACATACACACCTCGAAGTTTGTACTCGTTTCACCCACTGGTTTGACTCATTTTACTATTGGTCATTAATCTCTCCTCGGCCTCCTTGCTGACCTCTTGTCGTTCGATTTCTCCTTGGGCAGTTCTACTGCGCGCTGACATACTGGGCACCGTCCCGATACATCTGTTAGCCATGGGTCCAGGCAGGTTTTCTGTGGGGAAAATCCAGGTGGAAGAAAAGACAGAATAACACTCGTAAGTTACAGGTTCATCCAAAAGAATGAAGAGGAAAGGGAAGGTGGGTCAAAGGTCGAGGACTGACATGGAATACATGTCCACAGGCAAGGAGCCTCAGTGGCTGGGCACCCTCCCCCGCATCATTGAGCTTTAACTCATCGTCGATACCATCATTGCTTGCACCTATATACCGTTCATTTCTTGTGTCCTGTGTGGTCGTGAGCATTACAGGAATCTCAGTTATTTCCAATTTTTCGGACTGAGATAGGTCACCAGCAACTGCAGGCTGCCGGGAAGAAGATTCTGGAATTGGAGGAAGGGGATGATTCTGGGGCTCAGATGGCTTAGGAGTTCCAGCAGCATCCGTGACTTTCTTTGGTGAAACGTGTTCTCGAGGCAGCCACCGGAGATGGTTTGGGATTGGGCGGGTAGCCATAAACAGGTTTTGGTACAGTTACCTTCTCCTGCAGTGGCGCATCAGGAGGAGGCGGTATGTACATCACAAGAGGAATTCTATCAACAATTGCTCTTGGCAGTTTGCCAACCTCTGGCTTAATTATATTAGTTGTTTGCAAGGGATGCCTTCCAATGCAGATTAGAATGATGTTCCAGCATAACTATGATGAGCTGGGCGTCAGGGACGGAGAAGGTGGATTATTTAAACCGTGTGAAAGTGCTTACGAAAAGAATAGGTGCTATGATGAAAACGACCAGGCCGAGAAGCAAGACTTCCAGAACCATCAAATACATGAAGCAAAGAATTCCAAAAGTGAGCCACCAGAGGTGAGGTGACGAGTGTCGGCATGTGTTCACAGACGTATATTCTAGGATATGTGCGGTCAGGAACCAGCTCAGGGTCAGCAAAGAAGACAGGAGAGTTAAACTGTGCATTGATAGGAGATATAGGCAAATAGCCATAAATAAAAGAAGTCAGATTGACCTCACAAAAAAAAGAAACCGACACATGCCGAGAGTACAGCAGAGCATATGGCAAAACAACCGGGGTGGGTGCATCGCCCCGGGAATCGGGGGACCCATGTGGTGTATTCATTGTTGCTGCACCTGCGGGCCTCGAGGTAGGGGTCGTTACAGCTTGCGTCGAATTAGTACTGCTGTCATCTACACGATTTTGTCGACTACAACCTTAAACTTCAATTTACGAATTAAGAACAGCGAAAAAAAAAGCCGCACTTTCGTCGCTCTCTCAAAAATCCCCAGTAATTGAGGCTACAAGCTAGGAGTGCGCGAACAACCCAGATACAAGCCCATATCCCAAGCGGTCGGCTACACGCATCCCACTCTGTGAGATTGGGATCCGTTGGGCTTTTGAATCTGGTCCCAGAGAGAGCTAAGATGACCGTAATCGTAACGATCTAATGGAAAATCAAGTTGAGAGAGAGATGTGGTCATCAAAAACCAGGAGAGACATCAGTGATCAGTTTTGACTACACTGTACAGCAAGAGAATAAGCTGACCTGAGCCGATCCCGATAGAATATTGAGAAAGAGCCCAACAATGCTTCTCCGCTCCCGGGAGGCATCTCTTCCAAGGCCAAAAAATCTAAACAGCTGCCTCCTCGTGGACTCGTGAGTGGCAGGTGTAGTAGGCGGGCTGTCACCCTCATGCCGCCTGCTCCCACTGCCAGACCCAATTTGAGCTTCCATTCTGGAGTTGCGTTCTCCTGAGCTAACAGGTATAGGTGTAGGCCGGTCTCCTAATCCAGTTGCCGTACTAGGATGGCGATGATATGTGAGTATATTAGGCGACATAGAGACAGGAGTCGATCTAGACGCCAGCTGTTGGTGATCGTCGCCAGCGTCCGACTGGCCTGAGTGCGTGAAGGGTGGCTGCCGCCGATGTTGCCCCCCTATGGACAACATCTGCTCTAATGCCAAAGATATTTGTCTAGTCCTGTGTTTTTTTACCACAAACCTCCTCCCAAATCGGCGTCAGCTGCTGTATCACCATTTTGTTCGCTGAACAGCTCTCTGTTTTAAGAATGCGACGTTTGATTATCAGACATATGAAACTGACCTATTTCTATACATTCCCGCTCGGTGTCATCAACGATGCTCTCCAACAGTCTTCTGCTCGCCCATCTGTCTGTGTGAAACCTAACATGGCTCTTGATAATCATTTTCTTGAATTCCATCGCTTTCATGGTAGGTCGTACTGCCGAGAAGAACTCGGAGACCGTCTGCCAGGTCACATCCTCCAACTCGTACTCCCTCTGAAGGATAGGCCACGGAATATCGTACGCTCTCAGCGGCACCTCACCCTTGCGAGGGTCTTTACCAAACTTCGTCCCGTCAAACCTCTCAGAGAGGTCAATATATCGCTGCTTGGCTCTCTCAACCGTCCACGGCCCATGCCTGGTACTATCGCGTTGCCGGCGTTCCCGATACATTTGTTGTCGGGCACGTTCTTCCTGCTCTGCATATTTCCGCGCAGCTTCCTCGCGCGATCGTCGCTGTCGCGCTTCCTCTTCCCTCTTCTTCCGTTCCCACTCAGCTTTTTCTGTCTCAGCCCGCCTCCGTAGCTGTTCAGCTTTCTTCTGCTCCTCTTCCCTTCGTTCCCGGGCCCTACGTTCAGCAGCGACACGTTCCCACAGTGGCTTATCTGCTTCTAGCTCTGCGAGCTTGCGTTGAGATTCAGCAATCCGAGCCAGACGTTCGGCAGCCCCCTCATTGTTACCCTGATCCGGGTTGGTTGGGGTGGGTGTAGTTGGAGCGCTCGTGGTTGATGGGTTTGCATTTGCACTGGCGCTAGAGGAGCTTTCCTGGCTGTTGACGTGATCGTGTACACGCTGCTCCTCCTCATCCTGACCAATATCGGAATGAACACTCAGCATTTCGACTGTATCGCAGCGATTTACGTGATCTGTAGAATGGAGACATGAGTTTAGATGTCAGCGCTTACGATTGAAAAATGTAAAAAAAGAAAAACTAAAAATGCAACAATATGGAGAGAGAAATTTTCTAAGAATCGATGGACATACTCTGATCATTAGCAGAATATCCATCATTGAAATTGGCATTATTCCTCAGCAGTTCATCCAAACGTTCTGCCTCTCTAGCCCTGGCACGCTGCTCCTGCTGAAATCGTCTCCAGCTGGCCTTTTCCTTCTGCCTTTGTTCTTTATAATACCGCAAGCTATGCTTCTTAGAGGACGGAGAGACGGTCCGTGCGCGCTTAGCACCATTTGACGATGTAGACGCGTAGTCGGCTCCATTCCGTGAGGATTCCCAATCATTATCGTAAAAGCGTCCGTTTTCAGCGTGGTGATGAGCCTCATTTGTTGCACGCGGCGTAGTGTCCGAGGTTGAAGGACCTATCAACAGTCATAAATGTCAGCGCTTAAGCGCCTAATGGATATTTAAGCGCCGAGCTCGTACCTTTTCGTTTACCAATACTTGGTGATGGTGTTGGCACCGGACCGGATGATGCAGACGTAGAAGTGTCATCCAGCATGCTGTATTCCTTGATACTGGGAGTCCAGGTGGGAAAATGATCCACTTTCTCGCGATTAGACAACCACTGAGGTTGTCTTCACGTTGGTGCTCTTTTTCCTATGAGCGGTGATTGGTACAATCATTGGAATCTGAGGAGGTTCGCGAATGATGCAATGGTAGTGGTTTGAGTCTAGCTTGTAGATATCCCATTGTTCTTGGGATAATTCAAATCGAATCCTGTTGATAGATAGAACGTTAGTTTATAACAGAATAGTTGTCGTATGAAAGAAAAGAAGCTCACCCACAAACATCAACGAGCCTCGGCCACTCTCCTTCATCAGTCACGCCTTCCTCAAGTTGTGCACTTGGTATAAAACGCCAAGTGCTCTGCCCAGAAGGAGTTGTTTCTATAACAATACGTTTTGGGCGAAAGCCAGATCCTGACCCTTCGCGTTGGGGGTGTTTACCACTCGATGATGCGGTTAGAGGGTCATACGGTACAAACGAAAGCGTCGACCCCGAAGAGCGAAGAAGGCGTTCTAGTTGAGACGCATCGAGGAGGCCTGGTACTGTACCAGTTAGCTTGGGTGCACGCGGCGGCGCCGGCGACGACGACGACGACGCAGATTCGGTCGGAGTCGACGGATGCACAAAATGCATGCTTTTGTGTATGAGGAGTCCTATGCGAAATACGCGTAGTTTAAGTATGCGAATGCGTAATTGAGGTTGTCAGGAGGATTTCATAAAAAACGTTTTTGTTGTTTAAATGGAAACCGACTGTTCGCGGGTTATTGTTTTCTGGTTGCACGTGGATCTGATTAGATTCCAGGATACCCCAGTCTTGTTGATTAGATGTACAATAACAGGTCATTCAAATCACCTTTCAAGGTAAATCAATCAATGCAGACACCAGATACCGCATTTACCATATGCTATAGCGGTGGCGGCGACCCCTGCGCATGCATTTCCAACTCTGAATTTCCAACAACAAAAAAATTCAAGTTGAGTCAGACCGTCTCTGACTGACTCGCTCGACCACAGTATTATAAAAGGGAATTTCACTTATATCAGGGCCATTAAGAAATACAGCCATGACCAGTCTACGGTCATTTCAGGACGAGATCGAAGCGATACATCAACGCGAGCTTATCAAGCAGCGCTATGCCCATGAACCACTATCACAAAACAAGGGGGAGTCGAAAGCCGCAGGATTGCCTCATAAACCAAAGAACAAGGACGAAGGTTACCCGCATGTACATCCTAAATCTACCGACCCGGGTGGTGGCGGAGCTGGCGGTGGGAGAAAGAGCGGGAGCGAACGAGTCCATGAGCTAGAAGAGAGTTTTCTGGTACGACCTTTCGTCTGACTCCTTACTCTATGTTCTTCAAAACGACTTCCAGACTTTAATTACATCTGACGTGTCTTCCGACCATGATACAGCACGAGATGTCATCTCGACACTTCTCACACACCAGCGAGGGGAGCATGTTCTTCGAATAGGCGAACAACCCTCACATACACATTTATTCGCGAACGACTTGACGGATGATTCGGATGGCTGGACGGGTGTTCCACATACCCCGCAAGAACTGGACATTTACCAGGAACGGGTTACACGGATAGTCGAAGAGGTTGGAGGGAAGGTTTGTTACTCTGAACCAATCCTAATTTTGTATTACCCGTGTTTAAAAATACGGAACCAACCAACAGGTATCGCTACTATTTGAGATACGGACAGGCAAGCACCCACGATTATCCCTACTTCTACGGCTACCGCCTCCCAGTGTGACTCTCACACCAGAGGTGCGTTGCGCCGTTGTAGGAAATGTGGATAGTGGAAAGTCTACCACACTGGGCGTGTTGACAAGGGGTACTTTTGATTTGTTTCCTATCCTTGTTCACTGTTCAACAATTTGTTGGTTCCGCACAGGCTCACTAGACGATGGACGTGGACGTGCGCGTGTAACTCTGTTCAGACACAAACATGAAATCGAGACTGGAAGAACATCTAGCGTCGGTATGGAAGTGAGCACCCCCATCTGGCGCTCAAAATTCCACCTTGGTGCTCCTTCTTGTGTTATTCTGATAGTAGGGGCCAATGCTGGACTTATTGGTATGTCGAAGGAACACTTGGCTATTGCACTTGCGTTGAGCGTGCCTGTGGTGGTTTGCATAACAAAGGTAAGCGAGACTAATTCCCTACTGAATGGAACAATTTATTCTAACCTTTTTCAACATAGATCGACATGACACCAGCGCCAAAGACTGCCGAGACAATAAAACAAGTTGTAAAGGTACTGAAGAGTCCTGGATGCCGGTATGTAATTTCTTTGTCCAACCTCTATACAACGTCTCACATATCGACCTCTATAGCAAAATACCTGTATTTGTGGACGACGCCGAGGCCGCTGTCGAGCTTGCAACTTCGTTCGGCTCAGACCGGTGCGGCATACATCCTTTCAACTCAAAAGCTCAACTAAACCTTACTTACCTAGGCTATGTCCAATATTCCAAATTTCAAACGTCACAGGCCAAGGCCTTGACCACGTTCGAACATTCCTAAATCTCCTCCCATCAAGCGAAGCAGACGGCGACAAGTTCGCTGCACACCAGCCCTTTGAGTTCTCTGTCACGGAAGTGTGGTCCGTCCCGTATGTAGGGACTGTCGTTAATGGGATCGTGAATGCCGGAAACGCTAAAACTGGGGATGCAGTTTTGGTTGGACCCGACGCGAATGGGAATTATCTACCGAGTGTGATTAAGAGTATGCAGAGGAAAAGGTGTAGTTTAATTTTTGATTTGCAGAGTTTAATGATTAATAATAATAATAATAATAATATAGGGCGGATGTGGCTACAGCAGAGGCAGGGCAGTGCGTTTCGTTTGCATTAAAACGCATGCGGAGAGCGGAGGTGAGGAAGGGAATGGTTCTTGTTTCAAAATCGGACGCGCCCCCTCGGTGTATGTGTTTGGAAAGCCGGGATGCCTACTCGCTGACATTGTTTCACATAGCCATACGGCAGTTTGAAGGTCAGGTGTTAATATTATAGTAAGTACTGTAGTTGTACTAGGCGCCCGTCGCGGTTCTGACTCGGGTTGCGCAGCCACAACACGACGATGCAAAAGAATTACCAAGTTTGTGTCACTTCTCTCGTTCTCCATCGAACATTCTCATAATTCATGGCTCGTAATTCATTTAGGCCATGCTACATTGTGGTGTGCGTGTCATTTTAGGTTGTGTTCATTGACGTACTTAATAATGGCATTTTCCGGGGGGTTTGTTGTCTTCAGGCCGTCCGTCAAACTGTGCGAATAATAGGTATGGATCACCCTCAAGGGGTGTTGCGTACAGGCGATCGGGCGACAGTGCAGTTTGAGTTTATTTCGCTCCCAGAGTTTGTCAAGGAGGGAATGAAGCTACTGTTTCGAGAAGGCAAGACGAAGGTGTGTTGGGAGATAACCCTTTTCATATCACACGCCATCGGCCACCCGGGACATCCATTTTTGCTAATGAATCTATTCCCAATTCTTTTCTTCTGCCACTATACTGGACTGCGTTAACCTCTGTCCTTTCTCTTTTTAACTGATAAGTCGCCCTTCCTTCCTCATTTAAATTATTCTGCCACATGCCTGGGCCGGTTGAACCATGGCCAAAGCGCTTTCGTGGGTCAAGCAGCACCATCGTAGGTTTTCTTTTTTTTTTCTTTTCTTTAAAAACATTTAACGGGCTCAACTCGCGCAAAGTCATCCAATGCAGAAACACCATACCCACTGCTATCTCAATCTAACCGTATTGCATCTGCTTCATCGAGCCTCTCAGCCTCAGTGCGTAAAACAAGTTGTCCTGCGATATAATCCACGCGTGCTGACCGCAGCATACATTACAGTATTCTCTACCAGCAGACCCGCGGCTATGGGGTTCTAATCTGTCTGTTGGTCTTGTCGAAGATGACGATAAACTACATAATCCAGGCCGGGGTTACTCGTCTTCTAGCATCGAGAGGGGCGGGTCTGTCTTCTCAGCGCGTGGCATTGCCAATTTTGGGTGTCTTCTAATCTTGGGCCTAGGTCTGATCACCCTGTTGTAAGTGTGGATTTCATTCATATCCTACTCCTGCTGACGTATATTTTCCCCTTTTAGTGCCGGTTACCCTATAATCTCCCACTACACAAAAATAGAAATGACTACGCAGGGCGGATTCAACCTTGGTGGTATCAATGCCACTGGCCAAGTGCGTATTACTCGTGCCCTCGTGTCAACAAGTCAGTTTCTGACGCGTATTCAACCCCTACCCTTTGAAGGTCCCGTCTATGCCGGGAAACTGGGGACTCATTGATACAGATACGCCTAAAAGCGCGTATACCAAGAAAGCGTTGAGAAAGGGTGGGGCTGATCTACAGCTCGTATTTTCGGACGAGTTCAATACCGACGGGAGGACGTTTTACCCCGGAGATGACCCATATTGGGAAGCAGCTGATTTACATTATTGGGTGGGTATACGATACCCCTCTTGCTTTACGGACTGACCTCATACGTCCGTAGGCGACGAAAAATCTCGAATGGTACGACCCAGCGGCGGTTACTACGAAAGATGGATCGCTCGTGATTACACTTGACAAGAAAAAGTCGCATGGTTTGGATTATGAGGGTGGTAGGTTCACCTTCTTACATTCATATAGAAATATCATCTCATGTACCTATAGGTCTCCTTATGTCCTGGTACGATTTTAGTTCAAGGAATACAGCCTTTGCCCGTGTGCTAAAAATCCCTTGTTAGGAACAAATTCTGTTTTACAGGTGGCTACATTGAAGTCCGCGTTCGGCTTCCAGGTTCCAACCTTGTCCGAGGACTCTGGCCCGCTGCTTGGACAATGGGGAACCTGGGTCGTGCTGGTTATGGTGCAACTCTAGAGGGGACGGTATGC
>JABCKM010029868.1:0-19471 GCA_018221805.1 Rugosomyces carneus | reverse complement strand
AGGGTAACATCATTGGCTAACAGCACTGGGGCGAACTGGTGCTCTGCACTTTGGGCGAGTAAGCAAAAGTCTAAGCTAGGATACATCGGATACTGATGTCTTGCGGGAACAAACAGCCGCAGCCTACAATTCCGGCGCGGCGGGGAGTCAGACACACGGGCGCACCTTATATACAACTGGATCGGATACTCGAATGGCCAGAGAACGTGCACTCTCTTTACCTCTACCCCCAAACGCTTCCTGCACACGACTATGAAATTCATTTCCCTCGTCAAAGTTGATAGTATTGATAAGCTCTTGTAGTCGAGTACCCTTGGCACTGGCGAGTAGTAATCTTGGTTCCTTGCACCTCCATACTCTAAGGCTAGTTGGCGTGACGTTAAGAGCTGGCATGCGCTCTATGACCTTCTCTACTACCTTGTAGGCATGGGCCTTGGTCATGCTGTCTTCAAAAGATACTGGAAGGTGCTTTCCCAGAATCCTGACCTGGTGATCAACTTGAATAACGAGACATCACACTTCGTCGATGGTAGCCACGGCAGGGTTATAGGTTGTAAATATGACAGTAACTCAGCTGAATCATTGAAATAGAATGAATAGGCAAAAACGCACGAGGCGTGCACACAAGCAGTACCTCTCTTTTCTGGAGCTTGAGCTCTGCTAGTTTTTCTCTTGAACTAAGAACCTGGACCTCGTTCTCCTTGAAAGCCGTGCTAATTTGAATACTAGAGATGTATTTGCCTTCTTCATCAAATCCTGGGGTAGGCGTTGTGAATCTCCACACTGTGAGAACATTGGTGGCGACGTTGTTGAGATTGCTGAACAGATTCTGAACTTTTGCTATCAAGACTGATATGGTGTCATTCTCGTCGAAAGCCACATTGTACGGCGGTCCAAAGGGCACATAATCCTTGCCTATGTTTAAACACAAAAGTGAACCGGCGCACATTGGGGTAGAATTCAACGCTGGTTCTTGAAGTCTTGAAAGTTTTGAATGCGCGAATTTGCGTGTCGCGTTGGTCGCGACCAAACCCAGCACCCTTATCTCTTTCAATCATATGTTGGTACTAAGTTACCAGGATTGTACATGTAGTTCAAACTTCATTGAAGTATATCGCTTCGTCTATGTGCATATATATACAATGTGTTATCCGTACTATATCGTCCTTTTTCCCTTCAGAACGTCTTCTACAATTACCTCCTGTTGCGCGAGCCACAATCCGAACCAGGGAGACTTAAGCAGTCGTTGGTAAAATTCGGTCCGTTTGCTCGTCGAGCGAAACGGCAAAGTGCTCCCATGCAACTTGAGGGATGCAAAGAAATTAGCAGAATTGAAAGGCTTGAGACGGAGAGCAGCTGTAGAAGATTTCGCGACTTCGTTGGGAGATGGTATTAGGGTATTAAGGTATCTTGAGAAAGGGAGAATAAGCTCCGTAGTACGAGAGTGAAAGTGTTGGCGAAGGGCGAGTGAAGCTCCAAGCTCTGGGCGATTGTTAGATCCGTAGTTTTGGATATACGTTTGTATGTATACGTACGTGCGTCGACGTCACAGTGCAGCGTGTTTTCTAGCCGTTTGAGTAATACGCGATCCTTGGATATATAACGCTTGTGTGTTTTAGACTTCCACCCCGGTGCGGGTCCTGCAATGACACCTGACCCTGAATTTTGGGTCGTAGTAGTCTTGCTCCTGGGCCACGGAATCAATATTGATGATATATCCCAACAAGTATCCCTGCTTACCCTCTTCGGCGACCAAGGCTTAGTATATGCGTCCAATGCTCGCATGACTTCTCAAAGAATGGATTGGTTACACCGAGCAGAATTCCTGGTTTGGGCGGAAGATGGTTGACCAGCAACGGATGATCACCATCTTGCATTGTGAAGTATGGACGGAAGTCACCCGCCAGAGGAATCTACGGCGATAGTCAATGTAATTCGACTATCTAGCGGCGTACGGGATACCGGTTTTAACAGATCACGAAGCCACCAGATTGCCTGGCTGGTTTGCGCCGGGGATGAACCAAAGACGAGCAAAGGTTCACATAGGACGAGACATTCCCAAATTGACCAAAGTTGAGTCAAGGCAGCCTCAAATAATAATACTGGTGGGGGAGACAGAGGTGGAGACGAGGCAGTAATCTATACATTTCTTCAGTGAAACATGTGTAGACAGGACTTGTCCACAACTCACATGTTCTATGGGGTCGTATTTTCGTACACTCGATGGTGGTGGAGCAAACTGCTGCTCATTGGGAGTAAGTGGGAGCGATACCCGAAGCACAGATCCTAAGAACCCCAGCTCAAGTGTTGCTCCTGGAGTCGGGTCCCGCCTTTACTTCGGAACAAGTCAGCAGCATCGTCAGCAGCAAGCTAAAGACATACCATGTCGCGATGTTTTGGCAAGCAGCTTCAAGTATTGGTATTCCATGTTTCTGGTAAAGGGGGCCAAATATCGATATAAGTGTTGAAAAGAAGGCTGGATACTGATGCTGGGTAAGTATCACAACGGAACGCTGTGCGCATGTCAGTATAAAGTGCATTGCGGAGAATTGCTGGGACACACCTGCTCATATCCTCGCCTCGATTTCGAGTCCCTCTTCTGGGTGAAATGGGAATAACCGTAGATAAATCCATCCTGCGTTGCTGGTCTCTTCTCCGTGGGCATATTGCTTATTTGCTCACGAAAGCGGAACGAATGATTCTGTGAACCCTGGTCGAATTGCAGTGAGTCTGGGAACGAGGAGAATGCCCTAGGTACATACTGTCATGTTAGCCTGTTTTCATAGAGACGGCGTAGATCTCACAAGTTCTCTGCCTCTGCTGGCAATATCATCAATGGAGGGTATATACCATCAATTACTGGTCCGTCGTCCACATCGAAATCAACTAAGTAAACATTCGGTCAATGTATTTCTAGCACAAGGAGGTGCACACACCAATTGCTATGCCGATAATCCATCGTCGCATCTTTTCTAACGTTGCCTGCGTATTGTCCAGCTGGTCTAGTTCCGCTTGTCGTTTTCGTGTCCTCCCCTCAAACTGGGGCACCCGGGTCAGAGTTTGTGAACGCGAGAACGAGCCTGGTCTCTTGAGTTTTGTCGGCAAAGTTGAAGAGGCGTAGTTGAGTTCCCCTAGACTCTGCTTTCGGGAGATGCTGTGGTGGATGTGTGGAAGGTTGAAGCCTTGAGGAAAAACAGGACGTGCGGGCGTCGGTGTCGCGATACTTCCTTCCGTAGATGAAGTTACTGAGCTGGCTGGTGTTAGCGTGCCACCTAGATACGGGCTAGCCTCTGAGATATCCTCTTCTTGTTCAAAGGGCTCATTGAGTGTGAGGTTGAGCTTAGGCATCTCTAGACGACTCCCGAGGTCAGTTTGGTGACGGTCGCCGTCGGGTTGGGTTGGTGTCGATCATCCGCATCACGGCTTGATTTCTTTTCATCATCTATGTACGAGGTACGTAAACTTTTTTTTTTGTTTTTTGGCCAACACGCCATTTAGCTCTTGTCCTAGCTTTAAATTCTTCGGTTCATATAGTACTAGCCGTTACGAATCTTACGATGGCCATGGCAACTTTTGTGGTTGGCGCGAAGCTGCAAAAAAAGGGCCCCTGTTTGGACTCCGTCCAAGAGTGTGGCCAACTTGTATAATGGATCCAGTGGCCCCCTTGATCCCGAAGTTTCGGTCCAGTACATATCGGTGGTATACAAAAGCAACACTCTCGTTCCAAGTCCTGGTATTTCGCCCTCCCCCACCGTACGACAGGAGAACACCAACAGCGGCATATTTTCGTTACCTTGAGACACGAGGGGAAGCTGTTTGCTCTATACTGTAATGCCACGGACGCCATCTAACGGTATGCAGAGCGATTCGCCTAAAACTCCCCGCTCTGCCTTGGATTTCATAAAAGCGAGGGCTCTATGGTACAGTCGTTGTCAACCAGAGGTAAGGTTTAGACTCATTGGTCGAATCTCAATGCTAAGTGAGCTTAGATCGTCCCAAGAGCACCTATAGGCTGTAATGAGCTTTTGTCCAGTCATTCCGCGCCCGCGTATCCGGGCTATGATTATCCTTCTCATCAAATGACACAAATTTCCCCCACGGTGTCGGGTTCGAATGGCAAACGCTGGAGACTGTTCAGTATTAAGTAAGTCGTGAATTGGCCGGTCTCGTTAGGTTCCTAATCTGAAGTACCAGGTCGGCAAAGGGTAAAGCGGACACAAATGAGGCATCTCGGAAGCTACTAAAGACCAAATCGTCTCCGAACCTGAAAGTTTCTACAAAAGGGTTCAACAAGACACCTGACAGATACTGTTTGTCGGCCTCTCTTCCACATCGCTCTCAATTTCAGGCCATGCCTAAAACGCCACGCACGCCCCATACAGCTGTGGCTCGGTTCGAGGCCAACGAAAAAGTTCCTAATTTGGTATCCTCAATCATCCCTCCTACGGTGCCTCAAACGCCATCCATGCTCAATACGGTCACCACTTCTGCGGTGACCAAGGAACTAATTCCTGACCTTGTTCCTCCAACGATCTATTTTACGGTAGACCCATGCTGGGATCTGTCGAAAGGTAACACGGCGGAGTTATTTTTCATACCTTCCCCCGACGCGTCTGTGGCTATTCGCGCCTTCCATCATACTTCTGTTCGTTCATAGAAACACCGTGGTTTACTACGTGAGAAATCCCATCTAATTGAAGTTCCAATAACTAAAGTCTCTCGTTCTTGACTGTCTACATACCTTCGTTTGGTCATCCTATTTAATGCAGTTCATAAATAAAATAGCCTCGATTACGTGCGTAATTGTCAAAACCATTGCTTCGTCTTCACCATCAGTGCCATTCGGCGGTCACAGTTTGTGCTCAGGGTCAATGGCGCGGTTCAAGGGGTACACGACGCACGTCAACCTATACCTCGTGACGCGACATGACACGCGACCTTGCGATGATAGCCTCGTGACTCCAACCCGTAATAAACCCACGGGAACAATTATACGGACCAGGGTTGCGAATCTGGCGTCAATCTCACAAGTCTAGGTCATTCAACTGCTCAATTCTGGCCACCCGAGTGCAAAAGGAAGAGACAAGCTTTTTAACAGTAAATAAGCGCGGCTAGGAGCAAGTTCTCTTATTTGACGCCATCGGAATATTCTTTTCGCAAGGGTCCATCTTAGCCGGCCCTGTTCGGATAACACTTTATGCGATCGAATCTGCCTCATGTTGACTCAGAACCGGGTGTTGTTGGTGACAAGTTCAACATACAAATGAAAACGCGCTGAGATTCCCTTCTAAAAGCGTTCATTTGTGGTACGCTGCTGCAGCGTTCCTCTATGCCTATGCTCTATATGAACAGCCTATCGCTTGCTGCAGATCAACAAACAAATCTTACATCGATTGGTATGCCAACCCTCTCGAAGCAAAGCCACTCCGCACTGATACAACAATGCAGGCTGTCCAGCATCTTACAACTTGAGAGAGATAAGTATGAACAAAAGGAACTCCTGGCCGCCCGAGATCACAGACCCTTTCTCTCCTACTAACATATTGGCCACCTGTCCACCCTATCACGCTGGATTTACAAACCCCTACGAATCAGAAAACATGGTGAGTTCCGTCATGATATGATCTCTCTCGCACGTTTGAAAACGCCATCTATCAGCAAGTTATAAGCCCTTTTGACGCATTGGACAACGTTTTGGCGTCTGACTCAGCCAGCCCATCCTGCAAAGATGGACGCTTCATCCCCAACCGTACCTTGCGGTCTCGTATACCCAGTATCCGAACACCACCATCCGATTTGTGGAATATAGCACCCCCGAAGTCGCTCGAACGGTCGACCACATCCGCCACGTCACTCGAGGCAGACCCGTTATTGTTCTCGAAACAGTCCCACCCGAACTGTCGGTTCAACCCTAGTCGAGAACCCCTTCGTCCTTTACCTCAGGTCTCGAATGAGTCCGGACGACATGTTTGGCTGCCCCATTTACCAGATAATCAGTGTTCAACTTCAGCATCTGCCATAAACCCACTCTTGACAACAACCTGTACAGCCTCTGTTAAGAAGACTCCAAACCCATCTCCGACAGCATTTGTTGACATCCTATCGGCCAACAAACGGAAGCATCGCCATGCGCCTTCTATGGTCACGATGTTCAACCCACTACGCGAAAAGGTGCCGTTTCGGGCTTGGGCATGTATACCATGCTCCTCTCGGCAGACTCGGGAGGATCTTGGCGCGCTTACTCTTCCGAGCTCTCGCTTCCGAACGTCTCTAGACGTTGTGCCCGTCCGCTCTCGGAGGTAAGCTTACGCACATCCCTCCATGTCAAAATTTCCATTGGTAATCTCGAGTAGAGAATGTGAATGGGGATCGGCTAGTATCATGAAAGGCAAGATTCCCTGGCTCCAGAAGACTACGAACCACTGCCGCTACTGTAGACACGACACACTTCGCGTAAAGTTGCTGGCTCTCTCCTACTTGACCCGTCGAGCTCAGTACACTAATGACCCGCCTTCGCCTGCAATTGCACCGCAGGACATAGACAATAAAATGGAGATTGATGATGAGGACAGTACAGTTTCCTACATCGATGATCTACTCGATAGCCCAAGACTCCGCGACTTTGACGACTTTGACGATTTTAACGACCTTGACGAAAACAAAGACGGAATAGTACACGATATAATTTTCCGCGATCATGAGGATGTTATTGACATAGGAAATGGATTCTTGTTCTAATGTATCAATTATATGTATTCCATAGATTGAGCCCTCCTGTATACCAGATAGATATATGTACAAAGATCAAACTGTAGTTCAAAACAAGTTGTACGCTCTCGTCAAAGGGAGCCGGTCTGCTGCCTCGATATCTTGCAAGATGCCATCAGCACGGACCTCGTAACTTTCAGGATCAACCGTCATCTTAGGTGTCGAATTGTTCCATTTCATGTCTTTCTTCGTAACAGACCGGCATTTGCGAACAGCCTCAAATCGTTTTGAAAGACCATAAGACGCGATCACTCCCGAGGTTAAAGAGACCTGAGATACGAAAGAAACCGAATTCATCGATGCAGATCCTGCCTTGGACCCCCACATAGGCCGTGGGTATATGGGTTGAATAGTAGGAATTGAAGCGTTCGGATCACCCATCTGCAGCAACGGTTATTCACCACATCAAAACAAGGAAGAGAACCAGCTGCTTACTGGAGCCAACACGATAACACCAGACTTGAGAACCAATTCCGGCTTAGCGCCAAAGTTTTCTGGCTTCCACAGAACAAGGTCTGCGAGCGTCCCAACTGCAACATGGCCGACAAGATGGCTTATACCATGGGTGATAGCCCTGACATATGGGATTTGCTTGAACAAATCTCAACCATTACCTATATTCGAGTGAAGGACGTACGGATTTATCGTGTACTTCGCGATATATCGTTTCACGCGCGCATTATCTTTTCCTTCGTCATCACCAAGCGAAGCTAACGGGCCACGGAACTCTTTCATCTTGCTTGCGGTCCTCCAAGTTCGACTCACGACTTCAGCTACACGGCCCATAGCTTGTGAGTCGGAGCTTATCATAGAAATGGCGCCGCTATCATGAAGGACATCTTCTGCTGCCACGGTCTCGGCTCTGATTCGCGACTCCGCAAAGGAAAGGTCTTCCGGGATTTCACGATCTAGATGATGGCAGACCATCAACATCTGAAGATATATATTAGCGGAAAGAGTGAAACGAGATCAGCTGAGCCCACATCAAGATGCTCATCCAGAGTGTTGTGGGTGAATGGACGCGTTGGGTTTGTAGATGAAGGTAATACATTATCAAGTCCGCAGACGACAATGATGTCAGGCGCATGTCCACCACCTGTAATTAAATTAGCGGTCGCGGCTAAGGATAAGATTGCGAAGCTTACCAGCTCCTTCCGTGTGGTATGTATGTATGGTTCTTCCACCAAAAGCCTTAATGGTGCCTAAGTTCCAAAAATGATAAGTTTGGAGTGTACAAAGCACAAATCAAGCACCCTTACTCTCGACGAATCCACTCTCATTCAGAGTGTCTGTATGTATGTTAACCTATCATGATGCTGTCAAAAATTGGGCATATAGATTGGCCTAAAGCTCACTTGGACGTCGTACTTATCACCTACATCCAAGCAATTCATGATTGCTGCAGGGGTACTCCCCCAATCTTCATGAAGTTTCAGGCCAACCGCGCCTGCCTTGACAATCTCCTCTAGGGCAGTAGGACCAGCATCATTCCCTTTGCCAGTAAACCCAAAGTTCATT
This sequence comes from Rugosomyces carneus, assembly GCA_018221805.1. NCBI lineage: Eukaryota > Fungi > Basidiomycota > Agaricomycetes > Agaricales > Tricholomataceae > Rugosomyces > Rugosomyces carneus. The sequence goes on along the minus strand of JABCKM010029868.1, from coordinate 11,185 downwards.
GGAAGTGCGTCAGTCGCAGCTAACATGTGTCGCATGTAGAAAGCGCTGGGAGTGCAAGTGGTTGCACATGTTCCTGCACTTGGACCAGTACCGCCGCCTATCATGGTTGTGACTCCTGAGGAAAGTGCTTCCTCTACTTGTTGAGGAGAAATATAGTGGACATGCACGTCGACTGCACCAGCTGTGACAATAAGCTTTTCTCCGGCGATAACTTCAGTTGAGGACCCAATTACGAGAGAAGGGTGGACGTTGGCCATGATGTCCGGGTTTCCAGCCTTCCCTATACCAGCGATAAGCCCGTTTTTCACGCCGATGTCTGCCTAGGTATCAAAGGCCATAAGATGTTGTGAAACAAACAGGCCTCTTGCATACCTTATATATACCAGACCAATCTACTATCAAAGCGTTTGTGATGACGAGGTCGAGCGTTTCAGCTGATGAACGGTTCGTTGCTTGACCCATTCCTTCACGAATAGTTTTACCTGATATATTATGAGTGCGGGGAATAGCATTTTATGGCGTAAGTAATACCTCCACCGAATTTGACTTCATCACCATAGACGGTCTATTTGAAGTTAGAACAAAGTCACAACAAAAGTCAAGGAGCCAGATACATGCCTCATCATGCTCGACTTCGATCCACAATGCAGTGTCGCCGAGGCGCACTCGGTCCCCCGTAGTAGGGCCATACATGGAGATATAGGATTCGCGACTTATTTCAGCGTCAAAATCGACCTTGAGCGCGTCAGGTTCCGGAATATGACCAAAGCCTCTTTGCAGGACATTATTCACGACTTCATGTAGACGGCGAAAGTCCACCACTCCCGTGGCAAGCAGGTTACCGCCTGTAATTGTTTTTGTCCCGTCTATAGAGCACAATGTGACTGTCTTCACGTCTCCCGGCTCGAATCGAACGGCAGTACCAGCAGGGATGTCAAGCCGCTTCCCATATGCGTGCCCGCGATCGAAGGATAAAGCAGAGTTGGTTTCAATAAAATGATAGTGAGATCCCACCTGTGTATATATCAGTATACGAATCTACCGAATCAAACTTTTAGCTGACTTGAATCGGGCGGTCACCATTATTCGTCACTCTAAGTTTAACTCGTTCCCGGCCCTTGTTGATCACCAGTCTTTCCTTCCTTGCGATGATAGCGCCCGGTGCCTTCTCGCTGCTATTTTCCATAGGGTCAGACGGCGGAAATAAGTCTTGAGATGGGATTGGTAGAAATGAGCCATATAGTGCAGCTGCGAGGTCACCGTCCTCAGTGCAGATAGGGTCGTGAACGGTGACAAGGAACACTCTATTAAATAGATCAGATACAACGTATCAAACATATCGTCTGTCAGTACCCATCGTTGAAAGTGCCCTCTACCTGAATATCATGCAACAGGCTTGAAACACCAGGCAACACATGACGTCGCCCAAGTATCGCTTTGCCGTGCTGCATCAACTCGGCCACTGAATGCGCCCCATCGCGAATTCGTTCCTGTAGCTGAGATGCGATAAGCGCTATCGCCTCCGTGCGGTTCAAGCATAGCCCTCTCGCAAGGCGTTTCTGAGCAAGGAACCCGACCTATATTTGGGACAGATAAGCCATTTGACTTTATTTGGCAACGTTGGGAGTGGAGAAAAGTTACTTGGTGTAAAAGGAGCCTATCTTGCTCGCGGGGCAAAAGACGCATGAATTCACTCTATTTCTTGCCTAGCGTGCGGCTGCAAGTGAAACAGGTGAAACAGAGCCTGTTCGTCCATGAGAAAACTCGGAAAATATAGGGCTGACGATAAGAAGATAAGGCAGCCCTGACCGATAAAGAATTGAATTCGAACCGATCAAATAGGCTAGCTCTAAAAATAAATCTAGGCAAGAAACATAAATAGAATACTTGCGCATTGTGTGTACTGTAGCCTAGAAAAGTTATAATTATACTGGCGCAATTGAGTGTCTATGTTGCATATACAGTAGCATAGTAGAGGTCCAGTCGTTGGAAAACTTGCCAGACCCTGACCGACCACCCTCCGCCTTGTACGGGCCCGACTGCTCAAGACGAGCCTTCGTGATAGACCCACCTTTATACGAGCTGGTACATTTGGGAATATGCGGGAAGCATGGCTGCTTAGACCGCACAATAAGTGGCGTAGGTACCGGATCAATGCAAGTACTATATTGATACGGTTCTCCGAAGATGACCGAAGCACAGGCTGCTTATTTGTGGCGGGGAGAAGACATATACACTTGCGTACCTAGAAAATATTGTAGAAGCTTCTGCATCGCTGGAAGTACATGTTTCTCGATATATTGGTCAAGCTCGATCATACTACTCCTCAAACGCAGGCCGCGTACAAAAACCAACTTGAAAGCTACACAGCCATGTACATTTCAAAATCCAATCCGCTCATTAAATACAGCCCCGTTTTCACACTGTGTAACCTCGTGACACGAGGTCGAATTGTCTGTGCAATTTTGTGGGCTAAATTCGAAGCACGAAAGAGGCTTGCTTTCATTGCCATGCTGTGCTGAACTTTGATAGTATGCCGAACGGACTCGGATGAGTAACCAGTTCACGAGAACGGCCGACAGGGCGTATGCAATGGGTGAAGCAAGGTGGTTCAAAATGATCTGTTGTGATCGACGTTAAATATCATGCGGAAAAGGAAAAGCTGTCCAACACACATCGTTTTTGATCCACACGATTAGGTTGACAAGATATACCCAAAAAAGCCTTCGTTTTGGGTGTGTATTGTGAGAAAAAAAAAGATACATATGGCTGGAGATACTAACATGGAGAAATACAACACAGAGTCCATGATGAGCTGCCACATGAGCGACTGTTTGGCGACTGAGCGGCATTGGACTCCACGAAAAGGACCATGGCATACCAATATTTTGCAAAGCTACGTCTGGGTTGCTCGGCAGTTGCGCAAATGTAGACTCCATCATATGGCTTATTCGTGGCTAGATTTAATTTTAAGTCTTTGCAACATCAAATGAACAAGATAACCGTACTAAGGCGTTCAGATATTGCACTAGGGCGAAAACTGATAGAAACGATCAGGGTAAGGCATTCCACCGATATCAAGGAAGCCTGTCTCAATAAGAAGAGTGAACTAGCTTTCCATAATGTTTGCGCAAAAGTCAATCACAAGAAATATGAGTAGTCTTCGACTGCTTTCATACATTGCATACAATCTAAGTGCAAGTACGGCTTTTACGGGTTATCTCGTATCAGAACTTGGGTAAGGGGACGTACTATGCGATGATAGCATCATCAAGGTAGCGTCGACCGTTCTCCAGACAAAAAGTCCTTTACCTGTTGTCGAAGTAAGTGGATCGTCCTGATTGTACGAGACGTACTAACATCTGTTCCAAATTTCCAGCAGATTAGATTCAAGACGATGACTAGTCTGAACGAAACGCACAGCTACGGATAGTAGAAGCTATAGATCGGTTGAGAAGCAAAGAGCAAGGTATACGCACATTTACTGACGGCTTCGAGAGCAGAAAGACTGCAGCTGATGAGATGACAGGGGAAGCAGGAAGACACAGACACACTAGCTGCATTGGACCTGGGAACTAGTATTAGAAGAGTGGAGGTGGAAACAACGCGCACCCAACCAAAACTAGTACTAAGTATCTGTTCTTTTTTATTAGGCTTAGTGATGGCAAACGCTACATCATAGCGGTAAGGCCTACCCATAGGAACAGATACTTGGCGAGAGTTCCTCTCCTTTTCTAGGCACGCTGTTAGCAAGCAGACAACGTTGAACAAACACAATTTACCCAAAAGTACTCTACCTGTAAAGCACTTAATAAGGCCGGATTAATACCAAATGACTACATCCACTCACTTCTGCAGCAAATAGACAGACTGAGAGCAGTAAGAAAGCGTCCACCAAATTAGACGTGATGATACGTACAATGCTCATATAGCACAATAGTTATACCTGCGACTAGTCATTTCATCTAGCTTAGCCCAGCAATGACAAACACGCGTTGACTTACCGTTAGCATACTGAACCAACCACTTCTTTATGACTTCGGTGGCGATGGACATGTCCTGATCCTTGATGAGTTCTGAGGAATGATCAGCTTGGAGATTTTTCAGCCAGCACGAGCTTGCAGCGGTAGATGTCCATAAATATGAAAACGATGATGCATCACTTCAGACGGATTATGCAACGAAGCTTTACTCCTGATAGTAATTAGCTACTAGTAGAGATCGATGTGATCAGCCCGATTACTGTCAATCCTGTGGCTATGAAATTCAATTTATCATTGTATCATGATCGATGCAGGTTCCGAGGGAGGACCGACGGGTAGATGTCTGGTGGTAAATCAGCCGTAAAGCCCATCGATATCGCCGTTTCGCATTGAATTGGATAAATATCTTAACGTTTCAGCTGACATCTTGTTAGAAGTAAACGCCATGGCTATGGTAGACGACACACCGCTCGGATCACAAAACAGTGTTAACTGTACATGTTCATATAGGGTCGTGATCATGGTTGAGCATGATTATGATATGACAGAATCTGAGCGCACGTTTTGGATGCTTTCCTTGGCAGAAGATTTGTATCTCGGTGGTAATCGCTGACATTGTTAATAACCTTGATTCTTACCTCGTGTCAAAATCGATGAAGTGCGACCCGACTGGTCATTAATCATTCATGACGTTGTTCCTTCTGGAGTCAAAATAAATTGGACCAACTCGATGCTCCCCCAAACGTATTACAAAAGACGCAAGCTATAAAAAAAACAATGTACTTTACATTTCAAAATCCGATCCGCTCATTGAACACAGCCCCGTTTTCACATTGTGCAGCCTCGTGATACTGGGTCGAATTGTCTGTGCAAATTTGTGGGCTAAATTCGAAGCACGAAAGAGGCGTGCTTTCAATACCCTGCTGTGCTAATCTTTGATAGTATGCCGAACGGACCCGGATGAGTAGCCGGTTCACGAAAACAGCTGAGAGAGCGTAAGAAAAAGGCGAAGCAAGGTGGTTCAAAATGATCTGTTGTGATCGACGTTGAATGTCATGTGGAGAAGGAAAAGCTGTCCAACATACATCGTTTTTTGTCCACACAATTAGGTTGATGAGATAAACCCAAAAGAGCCTTCGGTTTGGGTGTGGTTTTTGTGAGAAAAAATAACATAAAAATAGCTGGCGATACTAACATGAAGAAATATAAAATAGAATCCATGATGAGCTGCCACATGAGCGACTGTTTGGCGACTGAGCGGCATTTCCAAGCTTTTGCGAGCGCGAGCGCAAGCATAATGGACTCCACGAAAAGGACGACGGCAAACCAATATGATGCAAAGTTACGTTTGGAATGCTCGACGGTTGAGCAAATGTAGACTCCATCATATGGCTCATTCGTGGCTACATTTAGTTTATGGATCATCTCGATATCAGATAAACATCATAACCATACTGAGGCGTTCAGATATTCCAATCGGGCGAAATGTCATGAAAACGATCATAGCAAGGCCCTCTGTTGATATCAAGGAAACCTGTTTCAATAAGAAACGCGAATTAGCCAGGTCCTCCAGAAGGTTCAAAGGGTCAATCACGAAAAATATGAGTAGTTTCCGACTGCTTTGATACATTGCATACAGCCTAAGAGCGAGTATGGCTTTTGCGCGTCAAATTTGTAGCAACCTGGGGGTATTAGGACATACTATGCGTTGATAGCACCATTATGGTAGAGTCGACCGATCGCCACATGAAAAGTTGTCCACCTGTTACTGAAGTGAGTTATTCGTTCCGTTGTACACGGTGTACTAACATCTGTTCCAAATTTCCAGCAAATTAAATTTAGTACGATGGGTAGTCTGAATATCACGCACAGCTGGGTATAGTGTAAGCTTTAGTTGAAAGGCATTAAGCAACGTATGCTCACACTTAATGAAGGCCTCGGGAGTAAAAAAACTACAGCTGGTGAGTTGACTGAGAAGGCGGAAATACAGACCCACCAGTCGAGTTAGACCTAGGATGTATTATAAGAAGTCATTTGTGGTTGCGGAAACAACGCGCACCCTACTATAACCAGCACTAGATACCTGTTCTGTTTTTCGGTTGGTATCATCAGACACTAATTATAGCGATGGGACCTACCCATAGAAATAGATACTTGGCGAGAGTTCCTCTCCTTTTCTGAGCATGTCGTTAGCAATCAGACGACATTGAACGGATACGACTTACCCAAAAGTACTCTACCTGTACCGCACTGAATTAGACCGAGTTAGTGCAAAGTGACTATGAGCCACTTACTTCTGAGTCAAATTGAGAGACTGTGAACAATGAAAAGGCGTCCACCTTATGTAGACGTGATGATACATACAATATTCGTATAATACAATGGTCAAACTTGCAACTATTCATTTCATTCAGATTAGTCTCGTAGTAACAAACACGCGTTGACTTACCGTTAGCATACTGAACCAGCCACTTCTTAATGATTTCGGTGGCGATGGACATGTCGTTAGTAGGTTCTGATAACGGCCTGTCTGATGAGGTTTTTAGCTCGCAGGAGTTTTCAGCGGTGGATGTCCATAAATATAAAAACGCTGGTGTGCCACATACCGTCGCTGATGACAACCAACGGCCTGAGCTTACTGGAGGGGAACGACCTGGGATAGACGAGAGAGATCGATGTAATCAGGCTGATTACTGTCAATCATTTAAAAATCGATCGGCACAGGTAAACTTAATAAACCAGGTTCCAAGGAGGATCGACGGATAGATGTCTATCAGTGGCTTTACCCACATCTGCCGCAACGCCCATCAATATGGCCGTTTCAAGATGATTATCTTAGCATTTTCAGCTGACGGTGTGCGTTGGAGTAAATGCTGGGAGACATAGCTCGGCGCGACTGTTATCTGAGGACCACGAAATCAGTGCCAATTATAAATGTTCATAATCATATGGGGTCGTGATCATGACTGAGCATGATCATAATATGGCAGAATCGGAGCGCACGTTTTTGGGAGAGGGTTTGTATAACATCTCGGCAATCTATGGCATTACCGGTTCAAGTGTCATTTTCAATAATTTGATGCGAGGTAAGGCTGGTCATCGACGACGCCGCCCCTTCTGGTTGAAACGTATCGGACCAAAGCGGACGTGTATGTTCACACATATAATTATTTCACTGGTTTAAGATTCTTACGAAGACCATTTGGACTTAATTAACACGCCGCGTAAATGTAAAGGATTGAGCGAACGCACCCCGCTCTCGGACTAAGCCTAACGACGTTGTGCAAAATGCTGTAAGCACGAGCGCTTGCTGGCGTTGCCGTTATTTCTGTCTATGTCAGAGTCGTTCGGAAAACCATCTCGCGGAGTTACTACAAGGAAATAATATTATTTGAGCCTTATATAAAGTAAATAACGGTATCGCTAATGAGTGAATACAACACAATAAAATGTCCTGACGTACGATGAAATTCCTAACCTCCATTGTACAAGTTTTTTCCCCCCTCCCTTGGCGTTCAGTAATCTTGACAGCTTCATAGTACACCAACCAATCAAACACCAGGATACAGAAGAAATATTCACAGCGCGGTAGCCTGAACAAGGAGGGGGGGGAGAAGATATTAAATAGCAAGAAGGGTCGTAAGATATAGAAACACACGGGCGATAGATAGCAAAACCGGCGAAGATCGTGAAGGAGTGAGGGGGTGAAGGGAGAAATGAATAAGATAAAGATAGGGAAGGGTAGGGTGACGCCCTTCCCACAAGATAGAAAGCGGCAAGCATCAGTGTACAGCGAGGAGAGGGAGGAGGGCCGGTTCGCGGGGATTTCTTTTTTTCGTTCTTCTGATCGTCCCCAGGATAGAATCCCGTCCACGAAACACGAAAAAAAATCCCACCTCTTCATCATTACTTTCCGTTCTCTTTCCCCAGCCTCGAAGAACCCGCACTTCCATTAGGCTGATACATATATGGATGCGTCGTGTGCTGAGGAGACGGCTTCGACCCTCCCGCAACACCTGGTGCCGAGCCTGCCGAGGCATCCTGACTCGTACGAGCACGATAGTAACTTGCCGTCCGCTGCTGCTGCTGTTGATCATGCGGTGTTGCGGACGCCACGACAGGTGAAGGCGTGTTCACCGCAACGGTGGGCATAGGCCAAGGTAAGCTGGTTACCGGTTTCGGAGGTGCGGGTCGTTGTTGGTTTGCGAGTGCTGGTGAGGCGGCAGGTGTTGATGCCGTTTGACTATGTGAAGGTGAGGCGGAAGCGGGGTTGGATGTGGTTGTCAGCGGGTTCATGATGCTTGTGTGGAGGCTAGTTGTTGGGGCGGGGGCGATTGTGTTGGCGACAGTTGGAGTGGGTGGAACTGTGGAGGGTACGCTATCATTGGTGCCGTCGTCTTCCCGCCGCCGCTTGGCACCCCGTGGCCCGCTTCCTTTGAGGCCGAGTGAAGTTGCTTTAATCAAAATTTGGTGTCTAGAGTGTCGGACCAAGACATCCCATCAACTTGATCCAGTCAAAGTCAATAAAGACAAAAATACAGACCTCGTCCGTCCATTACCCCATTGGCTTACAACCCAATTCCACTCAACCTCGCCTTGACCTACAGACCTACTATCCTCCGCGAGCTTCTTCAGCCTCTGTGTTTCCTCTTCTGACCACGCTCCTTGATTTCCCGCGGCGTTGGCCGACGTAGTGATAACAGGCGTGACGCCTGCACTGGAGGACGCCTCAGATTGTGTCGGATGTGCGGACGGTTGTGTCGGAGTTGACGGCGTTTGGGAATTCGATGGCGCCGGCACCGTCTGAGCAGGTGGTGGCTGTGAGTAGTAGGAACCCGGGTTGACATACGAGTATTGATAGTAGGATGTCGTTGGATACTGGCCAGGTGGTGGGTATACAGGATACTGGGTATGGGTGTAGGAGGGCTGGGTAGGCGGCAAAGGCATAACGAACGTTCCAGGGTTAGAAATTACGGTGCTTGGTTTAGTTGTAGGCGCGGTTGAGCGGCTGCTGGCGGTCGAGGCCGAAGCTACCGGTGAAGTTTGTAAAGGCTGATACAGGGTGGGGGTAGCTGTGTATATTGGAGGTGGTGGTGATGATACAAGCTGGGATGGATTGTGCAGCTGAAATTGTTCCTAAGATATCATGGCAGCTCGTGGCAAAAGAGAAATGCTCACTAAAGTGTCACATATATGTTTTGCTTCACCAAGCATGACCAAAGGGTCGACCTTGCTCCCGGGTCCCATCTGGTAGCATTGCGCTATTACGAGCGGTTGAGTACCTTTCTGTCATTATTAAGGTTATTGTTGATGAGCGCCCTTTTTTTTTTTAGAAGTATCGAACCACGTACAACAAGCTCTTCTGCGGCATTGTAAAACTCCGCGCATAGATTCAATACTCTCCACTGGAATTCATAGTATTGTTGGTTATGTGCATTGACGTCCGGATGTTGCGGCGGCACAACACCAGTGTTCGGAGTATGGAAATTAGATTCTGGCTTGGAAGAAGTACCTTGACTGATGCGGGGCTTCCTATTTTTGGACCCCCGCGGTCGCCCAGGTCGTCGCTTCCGCTCCGCTGAGTTCTGGTCGTCCTGTCCAGTCTGGCGCAGTTGATTTTGTGCGGTTTGCGCGTTCGCCGAGCTTTATATAACGTCCGACAATGTGTTAGCGCAAGTGCTTCCGTACCCATTGAGTACATACCCAGTTGCATTTGTTTGCGGAGTAGATGGTGGACTACCTTGTCCATCGGTTTCATTTCTGCTTAATTGTTCTTCTACGAGACCTTCATCGTCCCCGTCTTCTTCTTCTTCCTCTTCCTCTTCTTGCCGATGACTGCGTTGTACACGCATTACTTTTGCGTTAAACATGACGTTTGGTGCGTAGGCTGAATGGGCTTGAGCCTGTGGTGGATGTAAGGCATGCGACAAAGGTTGATAGTGCTGGGGGTTATCCATGAAATAGAAAAGATTGGTTAGTGTCCGAGCCGGGGGCTATTACAATGACGCGACGTGAGAGCTGTATAGCGGGATTTGCGTGGTGTGTTCGCTGGGCCGGTGCAAGATTTACTTATGGGCTCTCTATGATGCGTCAGATCTAGTTGTGCCTAATGCCAGCATGTAGCCGAACCTACTGTTATTGTATGTCGTATATGAGTGTGCCCCTGATGAGACTTTTTATTGTTGTGTGACGGAATAAAATATGGTGAAAAAAAGACTAAACGGGTGCTTACTGTGATTCGATGTAAGATTCCAGTCAAACAAGTCTCTGTTTATTGCGGGGAATATGGCAAAAGAATTTTTCTTGGTGACCTGAAGGGCGTAGACGTGCGAGGAAGCCTTGGACGAGAACAAGATAGTAGAGCCTGCCCGCTGGATAGTCCAGTGTTGAGCAGTGTGGGAATTTCGAGAATCAAGTTTGAAAGTGACACGGTCACATTAATGGTCACATCTAGCTAGTTCTTCATTGTTTTCTCTTCTAAAAAATATGGGCTTCTAGAACATATATTATTCCGCTCTACAACTAAAAGATAATATAGTAAAATATATCTACATCGATTTCGTTGGCATTTTTACATAATTATCAATCATCACAGTCGCCAACGTTTGCACTTGTTTGGTTTCCTATGACCTCACCTACTTGCTAGACACATATATAAAACCTCGCCAGTCTCAAGTCTTGCCTGTTTCTCCATTTCCCCTGACCCTCCATGCCTGTGTTCTCCCGCATCGCTCCCACCATTGTTGGTGCATATGGTTTGCAAGCACGTACGCTTGGCTTGTTCTGTTTATCTTACGCTAAAGCTAATTAGGAAATCAGTTTTCGCCCTGGTGTTTGTCCCACGACAGGATGACAGATTTTATGACCTAGCAGGAGCCGTTGGCTTCCTTTCGAGCACCTTTGTATCTTTATACTACCCAACTTTGAAAGCCAAGTATTATGACGGAATTCCTGGTATCCGATATCCCCCGCTGGCCTCATTCGCACCCAGACAACTACTGCTAAGTGCCGCCTTGGGTATCTGGAGTGCTCGACTTGGAACCTTCTTAGCCTCGGTAGCACATCTTCAATATATGCGCGTTGTTGATTTGACCTAGGTTTGATAAATTAGCGGGCTATCAAGGCTGGAGGCGACTCTCGTTTTGAAAAAATCAAGAAGAAACCAGCAGCATTTACTTTTGCGTGGATGATGCAAGGTATTT
>JABCKM010029867.1:0-19613 GCA_018221805.1 Rugosomyces carneus | reverse complement strand
AAGCTACCTGGTATATATTAATGGTGGATGATGTGTTCCCTCCGCATGCTTTCTTGGGATTCGCGTTTCGTTACTCATCCATGTTATGGCTGGGGAGAAATGTCACAACCTGGAATTAGCCGTCGACATGCATCAAAATCTAAGGTAGCTCAACTCATACATGGTTATATATCATTTTTTGTAGAGTACTTTTTATTCCGCTCCCTCCTAGGCACCTGCTGTGATGTGTTGCAACCCCAGCTTCAAGATTCCGGATATGAAAACATATTAATTACCTTATGATGCAGGCTACACTGACCTTCGGGTAAAATAGTAAAATAATCCACAAAGAGAATTAAATACTGTGGGTACCAAGGTAGTGTATGTCATGACTTCAAGGTCGATTATTGGTGTTTTTCGACCTCATCACCATACGGAGGGCAACAACAGTAATCCAAAGGAGTATCAACCCCTCAATGATGATGTCTGCAAGTCGGAAAGCATCGGCTGCATCGCCGCCTGTAGCAACTACGGTGGTGATAATCTGACGAGCAACTTGTAGATGGGTTGAAGAACGAGAACTGGGGAGATGTAATATAGGATACATTTTAAGGCCTGAACAATAGAGGTTCAACTATATCCATTGCTTTGATGTTGATAAAAATGTATAGTACCTTGTCATCCAATTGTGCGATCTCGATAGTGGCCGAATCTGGGCGCCTATTGGTCCATAGCACAATTGTTGTTTCTACAGTGGCAATGACCGCAAAAATGTGGAACAATACGATAACATGAGTGAGCGTGAATATATGGTCATGGCGGATATGTATAATTCAAGCAAATCAGATGGTTCAGCGGTTGTGTAAAGTGTCCCTCAACCCTAGCTCTTGCAATGGCTACAACCACAATCACGAGCAGTATGAACGGGAGGCTAAATCGTACTGTTGCTGCAAAGTTCTTGCTCTTTGCGAGTCCATAGTGCACCGCCTGCAGGTAAACCCTTCAGTCGAGAAATTTCCGCAGACATACTCATACCATTCGGAAGATACGAATGTGGCGCGTTGTTCTATTTCAACCTCCTGAGTCACCCATTATAGGGGTCAACGTGGATCCTGAGCTGGAATCACTGCATAGGTATATCCACCGTCCACATTAGTGAGAACTTGAACGGCGACGGACCGAGTTGTATAGCTGAGCATACGTCATGGGCGACCTAAGGACGGCAGCTTCCTACCCTCAGACAGCTGGCATTTCGTCTTTAGCGAACCCGAAACAGCGCGCGCTCCAGTTTGCACTCAAGGCCAGTTAGCGGCCCCACAAACGATGAGATAACAATGTATGCACGGTCGCAAATCTTGATCAAGTAATTGAAATATATCGTAGAGCTTTAGAATGTTTTTTCAAAAGTTCGTCCACGTTTAGAAGGCCAAGCATGTAGCTAAGAACGCGATCGTGTGCTCCGGATGCTAGCAAGTGACGACGGGGATGTCCCGATTCTCCCCGGCCGCATCGTAGGCTTCCAGACATAGCTCACCACAATCATTTTTTTCTACATCGCTCAGATCGCGAATATAATTTTCAGTAAGGTTTCAGGATTCATTGAGTAAATTTTCCATCGCAAACTTCAAAGAGAACAATCGTGCTCCCGACGTGCTCATCACTGGGTGGCAAACCTGACAACACCATCAGCGATCCACGCTAAAATACTCGGAGGGCTTCCAAGCTTAGCCACGAATACCTCGGAGGATATATGGTCCAGCCTCATCTCACCACTGTTTGCCTCTTCAGCAAGTTGATCAAATCCGAGTTCGCAGAACAGGTTTGTTGGGACATGACACCTGTTGACAACTGATGAGATGGAACTGTCGGTCTTTGCTCGGGTGTGAAAGGAAGATCAAAGTGCACGGGTAGGTGTACATTCCAGGTAGCGCCCTCTTTAGCTTATTACAACGTGACCATGAGCCATCCTTTATAAAATCTGTCAAAAGGCAGAATGATGGCGGGTTGCAACGGCTGGCGTCGAAATCCTTGATCAGGTAATTCGACATTTTGTGATTCTCCTGATTCTCCTCTCCTAGATTGTGCGTGAAATCCTTGCCATCAGCACCCTTAACCGGGTTAAAAGAGATGATGGCAGCTCTCTCCCAAAGCGGAGGTTTCAGGTTCAGGTAGTGAGTAAAACTATAAAAGCATGATTTGATAGATCTCTATTTGAAATTATAAGAGTCTATACGTTACTCAGCCAAGTCGAGTACTTTCTTGTAGTTATTGGTCCTGTTGAGAGAACGTTTGACCTGCCGTCATCAAAAGTCGGAATTTAGCCGCAATCAATATAGGGCGCATCCCATTAGAGGGTAGGTTGATACCAGCCACTCCGCTGTGGATGTCCGCAAATATGCGAGTATATTGATGAGTAGCGCACAAAAATATACAAACGTCCTTTATCAAGATTGTAAACCCTGTGGCCTCAACTACATTGACCTTTGAGCAAAGAGTAATATAGCCCACAAATATGGTAGGTAGGGCAGTACTAATTCAAAATCGGTTATTGGTGCATTTCGCAAGGCGAGACTCTCCGAGTCCTACCTCTCAGGCCTTGCCCTTTGCCGCAACCTGCTCTGCTTCTCTCTCCTTTTTTGGCCTCATGCCCATGCCAAGAGCAACGGCAATGATCCAAAGGAATATCAACCCCTGAATAACGGTATCTGCAAGTTGGAACGACTCCCCGTCTATAGCGGTTACGGCGGAAATAATGTCCACGATCAACTCGTAGATGACTTGGATAGAGAGAATCGGAGAAATGTCATGTAAAATGCGTTTTAGGACCTAAAGAATAGAGTTTCAACTGGTTCGCCGCTTCAGTGCATTTAAAAATGTACTTTTTCATCCAATTGCGCGATCTCGACAGTGGTTGACTCTGGGCGCCTATTGGTCCACAGCACAATCGTTGTTCCTACAGTGGCGATGACTGCCAAAATGTGGAACACTATGATAGCGTGGGATAGCGCGAGATTTGTGTTCCTGACGGATAGGTATGATTCAAACGATTGTCCAGCTGCGTAATATTTCCCATCGACCCCAGCTCTTGCAATAGCCAACACTACAATCACGAGCAGTAAAGATGGGACGCCAAATCGTACCACCGTTGCAAAGTTCCTGCTCTTTGCATGTCCATACTGCACCGCTTGAAGGTGTACCCTCCAGTCAAGAATGACAAACAGAGCACTAATGAAGAAGACATGCGTGAGTCTGAATAGGAGTCCTTCCATCAGATCACATATATCTATCGTAAATAGGTCCCCTGTTGCAACGGGACCCGACTGGGATATGAGGTATGTATAAAGGGACCATGACGCCGTGATGCAGAACGCGGTGAGTGCAAGGAATACCGCAACGCCAATGCGTCGGGGATAGTCATCCTCTGGCTGTCTGCGTTTGAAATTGCTCAAGGACATGAGCAGTAGTATGAATGAGAGCACGGTCCAGGTAACAGAGACGCCAAATGTCCCTTTATCAAGGGCATCCAGGCCAAGGTCTATGCTGCTGCCTCGACCTCCGCCGCCTCTCCTTGCTTCGACAGTTATACCGCAGATTAGCACGATAAGAACATGCGATAGTGTCATCCTGGACCAGCGTGCGAGATGGTTATGGAAACAAGAATGGGATTTTTGTTTGCCTCCCACTTGAGCATCTTTATGTATGATACCGAAAGAGTGTATCTGTCATTCCGATGCTGTGATCGTTGCTGGGAAGTTTAAATATAGTTCACTTCTTCTGTTGCACAGCAGGCATTCGGAAAATTCGACCAAAATTCTCCAGGGATTTCAAGCACAGAGAGCTGGAAACTTGACCGCAAAGCCATTGTATACGGCTATCTCAGAAGGCTCTGTAAAATTTCCATAAGTCGATTCGAAAATTGGATCGCCATCTGACAGCGGTGGGGTTATAGCGGTGCGTCAGTGCTTCCCATGATTTTGTGTCTTGACAGGCCCCTTGATCATCACGTTCCATCGCCCACTCGCACCAAGAAGACAGCCTCAACGACAGCCCGTACCCTGATAGTACGTTAAAAATGCAGCAAATACTTATTAATCTTCAGAGAACGAGTTGACCGTCTCCAGCCGCCTTACCCTCCCGTAACTCGCCCCTCAACATGAGGTTTCTTTCCATCTCGGTCCTTAGCTACCCCGGTTTTCGAACATAATTCCATCGGATGACGAAAACGAGTCTCTAATCTTGTCTTAGCATAAAGGTCATCCTGAATACGGTATGTGTTAGAAAGGATATTGAAGGTTTGGGTTTTAAGATGTGGTAAGCTAGATGAGCGACAATACACCTGCCATATATTTTCTGACAAGCTGACCGGGATACATTAATGGCGAGTGCGGCCCCTCCGGATACTTGGGGAGGAATGTCACCGTGTCACAATGTGACTCTATCATCTCAGCACCCCTATTATCTTCCTTCGACATGCATCAGTGTTTGCGCATTCCAGAGATAGCTCAGCTCATACGCGATCATATATCAGACGACGAAGGCTACAAGAAACCAACACGCCCTCAACAATTACTTGCTCTTGCTTTGACCTGCCGAGAATTCCAATACTCTGCTCTTGAGTGCCTATGGGAATCCATTCGCAGCATCTACCCCATTATAAAATGTGCCGGAAGAGACATGTGGAGGATGGATAAGCAAGTTTTGGTGAATCTCTTTATAGTCTTTCCAACACCGAGCGTCCTAAATGCACGTTTGACCTGTGTGATCTCTCCTTTTTAGTATTTGTCTCGCGACATTCTACCCTCAGATCTTGCAACGATGAAAAAATACGCGAACATGGTGCGGAACTTTGGCGTGGCCGAAGAGCCCTATGACTGCAATGACGCTGTATCTCCCTCTGTGTGGCTATCACTCCAGTCTGCTCTCGAAGATGCTCCTTTGTTTCTAAATATCCGGAACATGTACATTCATCACGAAGATAGGACGTTTGCTGCGCTCTTTGGCACACAAAACCTCAATACCTTAATAGTGGATCTCTCTCATTATGACTCCTCAATCATGCAACCCCCAGCGCTGATAGAACTCGCAGCTCGGAGCTCAGGTCTTACATCTATGATTCTCAAAGGGTTGGGAGTATACAATTTGGAAGTGCTGAGGAATTTGTCCAATCTGTCTCATCTGACAATGGCATGGGGCACAACATGGATTTTACGAGCAGTTTCTCGCTATTGTTATTCACTGCGATTCCTTCGCTTCGATTGTTTCGAATTGTGGAGCTCCGACGATCCTCAACTGCTCTCCCCAGAACTCGAACAATTTGAGATTGGGTTCGAGGACTCCTTGCATGCCACTAAATTCTTGATGTACTTTCCGGTCAGTGACAGCATCCAGAGTTTGACTGTCAGCCTGCATACCCGTTTGGGAGCCTTTCACTACGCTCCCAACTCCCAGTTATCTCTATCTCTTAAAAGGCATGCCCGTTACCTAAGAAAACTTAACCTCATCCAGCAAAAGATTCCCTTCGACCACGACGTGCCACAGTACGAATATGTTTTCCTTGGTATCCTAGATGGCGACCTCGCAGGGCTCACCCACATCAATATTTTGAACAACAGGGGCTACACCATCACAGACGGAGACATCAAACACTTAACAGAAGCATTGCCTCTGCTCGAGGAGTTCCACATGTTGACTCGCGACCCTCCGGACAATCGATGGATCTGGTTTGGTGCTACAATCGCTTGTCTTGCAATCTTTGCTCAAAATTGTCCGTCCTTATCGCGTTTGTCCCTGGCCTTTGATGCTCGGGTGTATGGGAAACTCCTTGCTAAAATTCTAGATTTCCAATACTATTTACGGGTCTGTTCCCACTGCGGACCGGCGATTATACCAGTCCCTAAATGGGGGTCCGAAATACCTTCATTTCCGGCCTCGACGAGTCAAAGTCTGAACTCAATTTCGCTTGATGTGTCTGTATCGTGCCTGAAGGACCCACAAGCAGTCGCCTCTTATATTTTCAACACTTTCCCGAATATTTCGGGCATCAGGTGGACGAACGGTGGAGACACAGGCTGGGAGAAGGTGTTTAAATGTCTGAAATCCCGCACCAAGGGGAAGATCAGGAAGATATAACCGATAACGCGTTGAAGAAATGGATTGGCGTCGACCAAATTTCGCTTTAGGGCATTGCCGTGGTACATAGCACATAGCTTTGAATATATATCGGGCATCCGTTATGCTGCTTGAGTCAAAGGACAAACAATTTGATGATGGTACAAGTCGCTGTTGCTCCACATATCGCTTTACTAGTGGCGCCACAGAGAACGCAAACCTGACGGCCCCTGCTGGGAAGATAAGATGAACTTCGACTATCTGGCTTCCAGATACCGTATAATCTCCGGAGGTTCAGTTGCAAGAGCTGAGAGCAAGATGTTGGAGAACATTGTTTTGCAGAACAATGGGTTGCCGCCGACGCATAATTTGATGAAATAATGTGGAATAACGTGGGTGTCTTTTGAGTATCTGAGAAACACGCAATCCAACGGGCTTTGAGAGTAAAGATGTTCACATGGATAGAGGTGAGACTACGACGCTGACTGTAAGGTACAGATTGGCACTGATCAATTGTTATGGTATCTTTGTATAAACTACGAGCTGCTTATAGACACATCTATTACCCCCTGCTCCCGGTAGTTGGCCCTCTCCCGTATATTCAATATCATACGGCTACTCATCACACTGGCTAATGCTACGTTAAACTCAAAAAAAACCTGCCAAAGGCGCTGTCAAATAACCGCTTTTTGAGTCTCGGAGGTTCATAAGCGAACAATGAAGCAAATGAAGCAAACATACCGGGGGGAAGAGGCACAGGGACAACACCATGATGAGTTCCACGACAAAAATTCTGCGGTCATTTTACGTGGTTAGAGGTATAATTGAGCCCATGTAGACTGGGACTCACATGAGGTAATAGATTATGGAGTCACGTATCAAAATAGTCACAAGACCCCTTCCATATCGAAGTCGCAGTCCGGGTGGGCCAAGAGTTAGGAAGCCTTTGTACACAGCCATTCCGCAAAGTAAGGTCTCTAGAGCAAGCAAGGGAATCCAGATGGCGTATAAGTGGGAGAAGGTTTTGGAAGGCACACACGCCACCAAGTGCGGAGCAAATCTAATTGGCTTTTCTAAGCGTGGATAAGTGCGACATCAATACTGTGGCAAATTTACACATACGTCGATTTCCGTATGCCCAAATCACGTAGATGGTTATAGATGCCGTAAAACAGGCAGCGAAGGAGAGTACCATGAGAACGAGAATCTTCTTACTCAACGAATACATAGCGTAGAGCCGCATTTGGAGAATGGCTGTGGAGGGTAATTCAGTCTCGCATATATCAGATTTAACGGTCTTTACTTAGGGACGCTATAGTAAAAATCATGCCGCTCACGCCTCCAAAATGAAAAGTGAAAAGGCCTGTAGGAATTTAGAGAGGGATATTGACTGTGATACAAACCCTCTCACAGCTATAGGTGCAAAAGTCCAGGAGGTCAGTCAGGATTGTCACGTAACAATATAATACTTGCTACTGGATATTCATATACGCATGAGCATGGAGTTTCGGAGGGTGAAACGAGCCAATAGCTTACGAATTCTGTGGCAGGTGTGCGTATGAACCCTGAATGGTGGGGCATATGTTATTATTGTCTGTGCGGCAACATTCTCGAGGGAGGCAAACCGGATAAAGTTACGCTAGAAATATTCAGGCACAGGTAGGCGGCAGGGCTAGGGATGCCCACCAAGAGTAAATGAGTCCATAATAGCGATTCTGCTCATATTCAGATAACGGTTTACTAGCGCCCTACACTGTGCTACTCACTAGTAAATATACACCTTTGCACCAGTTCCAAGAGCTCTTCTAGAAATAGCTCGTCAGCTCATCTTTTGATATAAAGTATTTTTATACCCAAATCAATTCTAGCTGTTGGTCATTAGTAAATATTTGCATGATATTGTTGTCGAGACAAATACCTCTTTATCAAACGTTATCACTTCAGAGGCAATGATAAGTGGGAGCTAGTATAAGTTGTAATAAATACATACGATGATCATATGGCATAATGACCACAGCTATAACTTGGGTTGTAGATGCCAGCCGTGAGCCTGCGTCAAATGGGTCTGGTGATTAACGTACGTCCTGCATAGCTTGAAATCAATTGATCATGAACGGCCCTGCTGGTGGCTGTCGTGTCCGCCATTTTTTAAATGTGCTACGAAGAATAGAAGGGACGAGAAAAGTGCCGAGAAAATCTGCTACGCTATCTTTAATAGCGGCGTTTCGTATCGCCGTGTTTGGAGCTTTAACTTTTCGCGCGAGGGAAACGGATCTAAGCTCGCCTGTCCCTATCGACGATGTGATGGACTATAGAACGGATGGTCCGGACTGCCGGAGCCTAAGCGAAGCTTGAAGAACTCAAAAATCCAAACTGCTCTTTAAGATGCCAAATGGGGTCCCATCCCAACTTCACATTGATAAATAGGGACTGGGAGATTCTCAACTAGCCGCTTCGAGTTACGCCGTCTGTTAAATTTTTTTAATTCAGCCATAGGTCCGATACTTAGTAGGGTTTCACTTAGTACGGTACCAAGAATGCATACTTTTATCTGCGTCTTCTCTTCTTCTTTAACAGCTCCGAGTCAAGTCAGGTCACATTTTCCCACAAATTACGAACCACGGTCTACCGCCGAATCTGGAGCTCTGAGGCTGTAACGTAACTACTATTGCCTATTATTTTTACATCGCCTTCTGCATGCGTATCTTAGTTTGACCGCTAAGGCTTCTGCGAGCTAGTCGGTGGACTCACACGCGACTCACCCAAAGTAGCCTCACTCACCGTCCCCCTAACCCGTAGACCTCCAGACAAGTGCAGAAGCACCTATCGAAAGATCTTCCCCTTCACTAGCCCTCTCCCGTATATTCAGTACTAGGCGACTGCACATTATGCTCACCAATGCTACGGTGAATTTGAAAGCAATCTGCCAAACGTCCTGCTAAAGTAGCGTATAAGACCAGCTCCAGAATAAAAGTAAAGTGAAAAAAACTTTGGGAAACAGAAGTAGCAGTATCACGGTCGAGACTTCCACAGCAAGGACACTGAAATTATCACCGTTAGAGAGGTAATCAAGTTCGATCTGAGGTTCACTTACATTAGGTAATACCCAACGGAATCTCGGATCAGAATAACCATCAGGCCCCTTCCATACCAGATTGGCAAGGGTGAAGATCTAAGCATTTGAAACCCTTTATATAAAGCCATTCCACATAGGAGGCTCTCTAAAACGAGCAAGGGAATCCAGACGGCATATAAGAAGTGAAACCTTTCGGAAGGCACACAAGCCACTAAAGTCTGGCTTAATCTGAGTGGCCTTTCTGAGAGTACAGCATATGTGAGCTGCTGAACGTATCATAGTGTTTCACATACGTGTAGCTCCAAAGGCCCACAAACCATAGAGTGTTGTCGAAGCCGACATGCAAAAAATTGAGGAAACAACCATAATGGTGAGAACGGTCTTATTTAGCGAGTACATAGCATAAAGCCGCATTTCGAGAATGGCTGCGGCGAGCAGATCAAAATTACTAGATACATACACGTACTAATAATGACTCACCTACGGACATCGAGACAAAGATCAAGCCACTAACAGCTTCAAAATGGAAAAAGAAACGACCTATTGGCCAGAATATCGTCAAATAGTTTGATATAGTGAAAAAACGCGCTCACAGCTGTTAGGAGGAATGTCAATCCAGTTTTTATACAATGGTAGACAACTTACACAGACTAAAGATGAGAACAAAATGAATAAAAATTGTCATGCAACCGAAATGATGCAAGAGCCTACAATGCCTGGATCCCTAGACCTCCCCGTTCTATAGAAATCTGAAAGGCATAGATTAATGCTGAGAGGTATGTGCAGACTTAATGAGGTCGAACCAGAGATGATTACACTGTGCAAGTGACCCAAAAATGGTCAGGTCAGATCAGATATCACAACTAGCGTTTGTGAGCAGCGCACCAAGAATATATGATACCATAATAACGATTCTGATGAGGCCAAGTATCAGATACTTGAACAACTTTGGTTCCTCGTGTCACTTACTAGTAGGTATATTGCTTTACCCCACGTCCAGGTGCTCTTCTACAAGTATTTTGTCAATCAAAATTCACTGGCACTGGGCATCGCGTTACCCAGATCAATTCAACCTGATGTTGTCAATATGGAGCGATGAGTTTGCTGTAAATTATAGCTACCTCTTTATCCAAGACTATCACTTTATGGGAGGTAACAGTAAGAGTCAAGTACAAAAAAGCTGTAAAAATGACGTACAATAGTCGTACAACAAAAGAATTATGGCTGAAACTGTTCATGTTGGACCTTAGTCTAAATAAAACAACACCAATAATGAAAGACCTACACCCTGCATATCGTGAGACCAAAATCTCCTGAAGTGCCTTGCTACTAATGGCTGTATCCACCATCGATTACAGGGAGGGTGGAAACTCGTAAAAGGACCGGGGAAAATAACAAGCAGAGTGGTTTGCATTGTCCTGCTTCTCTTTATGTAACACCAAGAGCGAATAGATGGAGTACGTGGCTGATCTGATCAAAATTTGTATCCCTGCCCGCTGGTGGGAAGTGAACAAGCTGTAGACTACGGTAGTCATGGTCGGGGATTTGTGCGCAGTGCCGATGGTCGTCGTCACCTACTGGCAGAAATGGTATCGATTAATATAACCCGATGTCCGGACCAAAGATAAGAATCTCTAAGCCGGCGCCCATCAACGCTAGATTCGTGGGGATGTGGAGTATGTCTAACGGCTAATCATCCATTTTGCGATGGGTCCAAGAATAGAACAGAAACACTCGTCCCATCCTGCCCAATTCACTCCATCCTATTGTTGAGCATGCGTAGGGGACAGTGCTTTTTTGCGCGAGAGTTATAACGTGAGTTAGCCTTACAACTAAGAAGTCCAATACATTCCGATATCAGGAGCTTGCGTAAAGCTTGCCTTTTTGGTGGTATCCTGATGGCCGATTACGTATACCCTCAAAACCGAGCGAGGAAGGCAATGCAGGATACGTCCACCAATGTTCCGACACGCTGTATGAGACTGCTGTGCATACGAGACACTGCTCCAGGACACATCAAAGAGCACGACGGCACTTTGTTGGGAAATTGGCAAGTTTAAACATTCATTTTTAAAGTTGAAGGAACTCGGACAGGATCCCGTAAGGGACACCTTACATAGGTTGACAAGATTAATCAAGATCATTCGTTTGTTGAGGGTCATCTCGAGATGAGATGTGGGGATACGAAAGCGGCTCCAGGTGAAGTAAAGATGATGATATCTTTGGGATCGCGGGAATGAGCTGGCACCAACAAGTGGTAAGGATATATCACGCCGATTGTGAGGTATCACCGGCTGGGGTCACTCGGTGCATAGCTGGGATTTCGAGAGCCATCACCGATCTTTAAGCTCTTATCTGTTAAGTTCATTTATGATTCCAAAAAGTATCAAAGACGCCTAAGGTCTCACCTCACTCACTCAGGAGATGGATTCTGTATCGGTTGGCCGACTCATACGAGTAGAAACAGAAAGTAGAATACTCCAAAATTCAAACGACGCACGTGCAGCTGACAGTCTGAAGTCCGGTTCCGGCCTACAATGACAGATGATGGTTGTGTCTTGATGAACGATATCCGCTTCACATCCGCATCAGTGAAATCTTTCCCGCTCACCGTTTCGTTCGCAATAGCCAATAATTAGACAAGCACCGAAAATCCTGATCTGGTATCAGAGCCCAAGTAGGAAGCTTGTAAGCTTGGGCTCGCGTTTACGCAGAAACGATGACGCACCTTCTGTTGAGAAGCTCAGGGGCGAGATGAAATAAGCATAGAACCGAGGTGTAAGGTTGCACAGGGAGATGATCGTTTCTTGATGAAACAGGGGAGAGGGAATGGATCAAGGTTGGTCTCAACTCCTGGGATGCTTGGCATTTCGCCAAAAATATGATATGACCCGTTTCAAGCACGAGAGCATACACTGGGAAGATCAATTTTCAATCGTGGGAGGGCTCGAGAGTGAAAAGTCTATTATCTTTACCAATTAATGTTCATTCTCTATTAAAAATCGCTTGCTCGTATCATGAGGCTTTTGACCACCACTGTTCGACATCTATTCCTCGTATAGGCTGGTGTATCCATAGCTTAGTAAAACTTGGGAGACGCCCATCAGGAACATTGCCACTCGCCGAGTCATTCGACGTCGCGTAAGGTGAAGGTGATTTATCTTTGCATCGAGAGCTATGACTGTTCACAAAACTGGAGGCTAGATCTCAAACATCAAGGACGTGTCTTTGCAAAGGCTATACTGTTTGTACAGCCTGGCACTCCTCAATTACATAATCTTCCCACCATCGCGGTGAACCACAAGCCATCGGTCCCGCTCAACACCAAGTATCTACCTATTGACATATTTGCGCTGTTCAACCTACCAGAATGGTCGTAATAAGCCTCAAGACTATCCACACTATCTTTACGCCTCCTTTCATTCCGATCTCGTCGTTCATCGTTCATCCGTCATACAGGCCTCCTCCGACAACTCCCTGATGTCGAAACACGAACTTCTTGGGTGAATTTTAGCGTCATTCATCTGATTACTGACAGCGCACCTTGGTTAAATCCTGCTCGCAGCTTGCTTGCGCTGTTTATCTTGCGTCAATGATCGATGTGAATCATACATTGCCTACGCGGGATTGAATTGGTGCTCCTATCATCCAGTCATTTGCCAGATGGCGCGAACTCCATCACCCGTAATTCTTCCTTGCTGTGTATTCCTGACATTCCGATCTTTCTCTCGATCCGTGTTTTGCTTGATCCGTCCATTCTAACCCCACACCAGAGTGTCCAATCAGCATTCAATGCATGAAAGCGAGTTCGTATAAAATCGATCCCTGCGTGGATGCTTCTCTGGATTGGCGCACCCCCCCGGCTTTTCCCTAGCTCGCTATTTCTCAGACCGTCCGTGCTGTAACTACCAATGGCAAGTACGACCATAGTTAGCGAAGCCGTTCGTCAGTTACTGGTCTCACGCTCGGCAAAACGTAATGAAGGGTTGGCCTGAGCTTTGAATCCATGCTTACATTGTAATAGTCGCAGCTGGGATTATCATACCCTATGATTACCGTACGTTTTCTCTGTTATCCTCATCCTAACGTGTACTCAGTATCTTTTCCCTCAAAGTGATGACATTGGACAAAGAGGTAATTGCTTCAAAAAGTAAATGGCATCTTGTGCTAATAGCCACGCAGATAGAACTTATCTGGGTACTTACATGCTCAGAGCTTATGGATGATAGCTAACATGATGCTCATAGAATAGTCCTTGGACGTGGGGGAAAGCACTATATCTACTCGTTGGTGGTACAAGGCACACAGCCGCCCAGTCATACTGACATCGTTGAATAGAGTCGCTACTACGGGATTGCATACACTTTGTAAGCCATTTTCTAACCACCTCCGTGTCCGTTTTGCATAATTTGGTACTGTTGCGTGATTGGTAGCGTTAACTTTTACGGTAATCGAACCTTCCAATCATTATCTCATGTCAGCGCCAACATAGCCCCTAGGTCTTTTCATGTCACGTCTCACGCACTCCGTGAGTGATCCTTTAAGTTGAACGATACGTACCGTATACTTACTTCCATTCTCTAGTAGTAAGTGGTTTGCTTTATGGAGATCTCCCAGGCTCACTTCACCAGCTGTTAGAACCTTGCCATGATTAGTACATACGTTGGCCATCTCTTAACGATATGCATCTAGGTTATTTCTTTACTCATTGGGAAGGCGCAAGTTTTTTGATTACCTTTACGATGTCTGCAGGTGAGAGTGATTGTTCTTTGATGCCCCCCACTAATCCATTCACTAGTATTTCTCCAAATGCGACTATACGCTATATACGCTCTAAACAAGAAGGCCCTAGCGCTCATGGGTCTCGGCTTTATCACCTCTATCGTGGCCTCGGCGACCATCTATGGTACCTGGGCATATGGCGATATAGGTAGGTAGTATATCCTATCTTACTTCCAAAGCTTAACCGAAGTTTACTTTCAACAGAAATGCCAGTTAGATTGACTCCAACCATTGAGGTTTGCTTGCTATTCCCAAAATCCAATTACCTATATGTAATCTGGATTCCTCCGCTTGTCTTTGAGACACTTCTTGGTGGAATGGCCTTGTATAGAGGTTTCCAAACCTGCAAGTTACCAGTGTCTCCGCTGTTCCAGAGGCGCCTTCTTTTGGTTCTCGTACGCGATTCTGTATACCACTATTTCATGTGAGTAGTAAACGTGTTCACTAGTTAAACACATCACCTATTTTGATCAAATAATTCCAGTATTTTTGGGGTGGAGCTTACAGCTCTTCTAGTCTTCCTCATTGCACCCATAGTACGTTCTTGTTTTTAGGCTCATCTGTTTTATGGGTTGGTCATGCCCATCTGACAAATCTATATGAGCAGAACCTTTGGGAGGTTGGTATTGGGTTCGCATTGACAATAATCAATATTATGATTAATCGTATGCTGCTGAATGTGCGGGAACTTGCCGCGAGACGGGAGCATATAGATTGGCCTGGGGACGGTCTGGTTTCTACAGGCTAGGGGCGGGGGTTCTATCATGTCTTTCTGGGGATGTAAGCTGAACGCATGGTAAATTTAGCAAAGGACCTTTTTTTTGCGGTGGAGGTTCACGATTGACGAACAGTAGTTTTCCGTGCTTGCACAGTACCACACTAATTTACACTTTCTATTTTCTAAGCCTAGTTCATGCGCGTTATAAGCTGACATGGGTGTATATTATACAATTCAAGGACCTCTTGGACCTCAACTTCCAAGGAACACATTTCACCTTCACATCTACGCTTGACCTCAACCTCGACTTCATTTCGATTACGACAATCACGGCAATGAAGAAGGATCGCGTTGCACATTAGAGAGAGACATTGAGCAAGATTTATAGGGGCTACGAGAGGCAGTAGTCACCCTTCCTCAATCTGTCCACGAACGTGCACGTAATGCGGTTATGGGATATTGAGAGGAGTAGACATAGAGGGGGTAGGACAATCGTATGATCTTGTTGCGGACCTTTGGCTAGTGCAATGGTTTTATCCAGGGATGTAAGTCGATCCATTTCAATGGGTAGTGGAAGTGTCGGCTCATATTACGTTTCAGTATACTTGCAAGACGTAGTTTCATTTCATGCAGCCCGAAACTTTTGATCGCACTGGAAATTACCTCACAACAAAGAAAAACAGCAAACATGGCCTTTGCAAGGGAGCTGGGGCTATGCAACAACTGGCAAATACTGATCACACGTCGCATGCTCTGTAAAGCGACATCCACTCAGTATCCGAGTTTGCGCTTGTCTGACACCGACTGACAGCACCAGCAATGTCGATTAAAGTGTACTACAGCAAAGACACCGCTGGGAGCAAAGAGACACGACGTTTTAGTGTGGGTGCCTCGGCGTTCTAGGGTTCCTTCCATCTCACATGAACTGCTGAGTTGATGTCTCACGCAGCTATTGATCAGAACAAGGTGAAGTAGTCCATTGATGTACGTTGTCCTCATCACCGCTCCCACCAAGAGCTTGCTATCTCTCTAGGATGGTTGGCCTCACTTACTAAGACAACGAGTTGATTTAATTGCCATGTTCTACTCGTTCGAAAACCTCAACAGGTAAGGTTAAAGGGTTTCTCATCATGGAAATAGTGAGTTTTCCCGGTAGTCAAATTTTCAACCTTGAGTTCACACGTCGTCAGCGCCCGAGGTTGAAGGTGCGCTTCTTACATGGTTCGATGCCAAAATATGACACGACTGGAAAGCTGAATTGACCAAAGGTCGTCGGTCTTATTTCGCCAAAGAGGCGAATTGTCTCCAACCTGATTGAATCACCGAGAGGTTTTATTCATCATCATATCTGTCATTTTAAAACAGATTGTCCCGTCAAGGTGTGTCCTACGATTATATATGAGTTGAGTTGGTCACTCATGTTAAACAGGGCCTCATCCTAGTCACTGAGTTCTGCAGACACCAAATAGCTCAACATGGCATTGTATGTCGCGGAAGTTGAGTACACCCCCAGTGCACAGTCGCTTCGTCCTCGAACTGCTTGAAAATCACGGGTGAGCAGCCCGCGCTGGTCTTTTGTGCCCCGATCATACACAAATACGGCTTATTTAAGACTTCCAAAGATTGTCGACATGGAGCAGATCTCGCGTGGTTCACATAAATTCCCATCCGCCCCGTCATACCCATGAGACCCAAAACTAGAGTCCACAGCCTGACCTGTATAAATTGCGGCGTTGCGTTGCCATTTATTCAATACCTCTCACACTCCTTACTTGACCCTCCCCCCTAACCTATCTGACAAAGATCAATGGCAAGCGCTAGCGCAAACATAATAAGAGAGGCTGTTCGCGAAATACTGGTTGCCCGGTCTGCAGCACGTAACCTCCCTCCTTGTCTCAAACGTTCAATTCAGCTTATTTTGAGTGTCTATCTGCAGTCGCAGCTTTCACAATTCTGCCCTATGATTATCGTATGTCCTTTTTCTCCCTTCTTTACCCTTCTGACCATTTCTTTGCAGTAATTACATTGGACAAAGAGGTGAGGCCCTACCAGGCGACCCCCATTTTCCATGCTAATAACTAGCAGATAGAGCTGATTTGGGTAATGATCACAGTAAGGACGCTTAGTGATGCTTGACACGACATCCATAGAATAGCCCCTGGACGTGGGGCAAGGGAATATATTTAGTGGTGTGTGACACAAATAATACTTTACCACCGCTAAACCTAAAATCTCCGTGTAGAACCGCTACTATGGAATGATATACACTGGGTACGTTGCGTTGGCAGTTTTTCATCATTTGATATGTTTATGTGGCACGTATTAGGGTGAACATATATGGTATGCGTGAGGCCTTTACGCTAGGGTAGGCGTTGGGCCTGACAAACTCAATCTAGGGCTTTTTACGCCTTACCTCTCACACAATGTAAGTTACTGCAAGCGTTTAGTGCTCCGATATGCAATACCTAAACCGCTCTACGTCTTCCTAGTAGCAAGTATTCAAATGTTCCACGTTATGAACGATACTTACAAATTTTTTGCATTCAATCCAACAGCTGTTAGGAATCCTTTGAGATTCCGATACTATTTTCTTATGATACTCATATGCTAGGTCGTTTTTCTGTTCATTGGGAAGGCATGGGTGGCTTAATTATTGTATTGTTGTCACAAAGTCGGCAACCATTTATGATTTGCTCCGTTGCCACACCAGCTCATATCCTACAGTCGTTCTCCAGATGCGGCTGTTTGCGTTATATTTCTCGAACAAGAAAGCTATGGTTCTCGTGGTAATCAGCTTTGTCGCATCTACAGCAGCGTCAGCAGTTGTCTACAGTATGTGGGCAATTGGAAATACAGGTAGACTCAGTGTTTTCCGTCAGACTCCTTACACCTAACTCCCCAGCCCAGAACTATCGGCCAAATTTGCTTCAAACGTGGAAGTTTGCATCGCAATCTCCAAATTTCAAGCTTTATATGCTGTCTGGATTCCACAACTCGCCTTTGAGAGTGTTTTGTGTGGGATGGCCCTATACAAAGGTCTCCAAAGTTATAGGTTATTAGCATCGCCCCTTTTGTTCGGAAGGCATATTATTACTGTTTTGGTACGAGATTCGATATCCTACTACCTCGTGTGAGTAGATGTCTCTTTTTGGCTTTGTGTTGCAACGGGATCTGACCCAAATCAATCTCATTCAGAATTTTTATAGCAGAGCTCGCCACTCTATTAATCTTCTTCTTGGCTCCTTCGGTAAACTTTACCCGTTATTCTGATGATGCACGAGTTGCGTGGCTGATGAAACGTTTTGAATAGAATCTTTGGGAAGCAGGAATTGGATTCGCTATCACTCTGATCAACATTATGAGCGGCCGCATGATGTTGAATGTGCGAGAAACACACAACTCTCTAAGCTCGGTTTCCTGTGGCTGGGAATTCGTGAACTAAGATATTGGCACATATCTTTTGCTGGTAATGAACATTTGTGAATGCGGTTCACTCTGTTTGTGGTATTTTTTGCAGCAAGGTACACCTTTCGACACAGCAATTTCTTCAGCACAATTAACCTTTACCATCGCAAATGCCTCTTTTCTGAAAGGCTAGTGTGAGCTCTTGGTAATCAGTAGAATATTTCGTGATTTTCATTCCCGTCAGTGGTTATCCTTGAAAATATCACAAAGAAGACAAAAGAAATATGATGGAAAAGACATGTATGTTTCATAAACAAGACGGGCACTAACCAAAACATCTATTCTCACGGCAGGCAATTTCTAACCGCTCTCTCCATCTAGTAGCAAGTGTTCACTTCTTTCACTTTATTAACGCTATTCACTCATTTCCCTCGCTCACTCTAATAGCTGTTAGGATTCTTTCCAATCTCCGATATAACATCCGAATAATCCTCATCATGCTTACGTGCTAGGTCGTTTTTCTATCCATTGGGGGGGCATGGGCGGTTTGGTTATGGTATTGTTGTCACAAGGTTGGTAACCATTTATGATTTCCTCAGTTGTTGAGCTTAACTCACATCGTACAGTCATTCTCCAGATGCGGCTTCATGCGCTATTCCACTCTAATAAGAAGGCCAAGATTGTTATGGTGTTCACATTTATCGCCGCGACAACCGCCTCCGCAGTTGTTTATGGTATGTGGGCGAACGGAAATACAGGTGGGTGTAGCCGTTTGTACTAGATACCTGATCCCTTACTCCAATACAGAACTATTGGCCCGATTTGCTTCGAACGTCGTGGTTTGCGTTTCTTTCTCGAAATTTCAAGCACTATATGCTGTCTGGATCCCGCAGCTCGCCTTTGAGAGCGTCTTGTGTGGAATGGCTTTATACAAAGGTTTCCGAAATTCCAAGTTACTGACATCGCCACTTTTGCCTGGAAGGCACATCTTTACTGTTTTGATACGAGATTCTATATACTATTACCTCGTGTGAGTAGATCGTTGTGTTTTTGGATTTCACTTAAGTTGGTTTCAGTATTTTTGTGGCTGAACTCGCAACCCTATTAATCTTCTTATTGGCTCCCACGGTAGCTCAACCCTCTGTTCCTTTGACGAAGTATGGGTTTTGTGACTGACGGAACGATCTGGACAGAGTCTCTGGGTGGCAGGAACTACATTCGCTATGAATTTGATCAACATTATGAGCTGCCGCATGATGTTGAATGTGCGAAGGACACGCAATTCTCTAGGTCCATCTGCCGATGTCCGGAGGTTCACGAGCTAGGATTTCGGGACTAGTCCTGGTTCCCGATTGTTGGAGTGCTCTTGCCTCTTTTCTTATATCATCTGATTTGTTTTTTGGCTGTATTTTGTGCAACCAAAAACCTTTTGACGGAGCCAGCTGATGACACAACTAACCGTCTTCACCACGAAACCTCCTTAGTATCGAATATATGCGGTACAGATGTTTATCCTATGGTTATCTTCCCGGACACCATGTCCTA
>JABCKM010029865.1:1661-12712 GCA_018221805.1 Rugosomyces carneus | reverse complement strand
GGTCAGGGCGTCGAAGGGTAGGGTAGTGTATATGAAAACGGGGTAAGGGCCCATATAGCCGTCGGTAACAGCCAAAATAAACTCGATGCCGAATTGGGAGCTGCAAGTGATCCAGATGGTAGCGTCGGTACCCCTATGAACAGGAGATTGCTCTTTAGCTAGAGCCTTTAGGGTCTGAGGGAGGATAACGTTCGCGTTCCTAGCGTTGTACTGAAGAGCGCGTACAACAGACTTTGGAAGCTGATGTGCACCCTTATACGTCCGAACGGACAAGTCAGATGGTAGGGAAGGCATTGAGCAAGAGAGGTTGATAAAGGAGGAGTACTGTCGTTGTAAGGTAATTGAATGGCGAAACCGCTGGCTGACCTGGAGTCACTTTATATATGTTCGGGGGGTATTTATTTATTTTATTCATCGAAACTGACGGCACAGGAATATGGTGGTAATCGGGAGTTCCGTGTCATGCTCACAGGCTGAATGGAGCACGAATAGAGATTTTTGGCGCCGTATGGAAAGATCAGGATTTGATGATCTGGGTCAGAGCCGCGAGATTGAAACAGACCTCCCTTGGGTTGCTAAATATAGTATATGCCTCAAATTTCTGTTCCCCACAGCTCTCGGGGCAACTCACCTCCCGGCGTTAACTAGCGCTCGTTTCTAGGGCATGAGCACGAGATTTTTGAGAAGTTATTCTTGACTCATGAGTTTTTTCCGTATATGTCCAGCCGAAGCTGAAGGGCCGACCACTGCGTTGACAAGCGAGGAATGCAAGTAGGTGTGCTAGCGCTTCCGAGTCATGAGCTCGAGTCAGGCTGGGCGCAGCCCTAGTCCTCTTCGGAATTTTACGGTTAGATGAGCCGCTCCAAGAAACCCTGTTTGAGCTGGTATAACTCACTGGTTTGTTTCAACAAGTAACATAACAACCGTATGGGGGGGCAATATTGCTGCGTAATACATGATCAGAGATGGATCTTGCATATCGAGATGCAAAAAGACGGATCATTCGACCACGTGTTAGGCTAGGAAACTACTGCAACAATCTTGGTGTTTTACAGCAAAGGGCGATGATGATTGTAATAGCCTTTCAGTCCCCCCCGTCCCTGTAACATCAAAATTAAACAGATGACGCCTTCAATGCCTAGTCTAACATGTAAGTCAGCGAAGCTGAGAATCATATTCGGCCGTAGAGTGGGATTTACCGTACTAGTCATAATATAATATAAGTTCTTATCTGTTTGCTAGTGGCTTTTTAATTTCAAAGGTCTACACAACTAATCGCTTCCGAACCCTGAAATGATTGAGCTTCAAATGACAGTATATACCTTACGGACCCTTTGCCACCGAACAATATCCTCAACGTGATAGGCTCAGACTTTTTGACTTATACATCTAGGTATTGATTTCATAGATTGCTGAGAATTAAGTATCCTACAAAAAATGTGAGATAACCCAATGTAGCCTTATCGCCAAGGGTTTGATTTTCAGCCATGGTACTATTAGCACATCGACCTCAAATTTAGTACAATGGTATCATTGGAACAGTCTAGGCTCATGTACCGCCAACCCCTTAGACTGTCTTCAGCCTGTCAATCAAAGTCAGAGATAAAATCCTCATGATATGATATTTTAGTAGCTGCAAGCCCTAATGCTCAGTTCCTGACAATTCATTCGGCAACTTGCTCGACTTAGATCCAAATCACGAATCATCTTATGCGAACATCTCTAATCATTTCTCGCTATAAGGACAGTAGGGGCCAAAATCACTGGCGTAATGAAGTCTCGTACAAGTTCAAGCAGTAAACAACAGCAGGCACAATCTCCAGTAGGTGCCGAGAACTGCCACAAGACGGCCGGTGATTATTTCCAGCCATATCGTTCAGACACGTCTTCACAAAACCGAGCAAGCTTAACAAAGATGGTCGTTAAAAATCGGAAGCACTGGCCTAGGGCTGAATAGCTCAGTAAATGCGGGGCAAAAGGGTGTCATGAAATGGAAACGCGGCCACTAATACGGAGCGTGCCAGACCTTCCAATCTCGCTTAGACTAGCTTACGGTAGACTTGATCCTATGACACCTTGGATGAAAAAAAAAAATTGAACACAGCCGTTCCACAAACGCGCGCCTCGATTTATAACTGAGTGCCGCGCACATATATCCCAAGTTCCGGGAGATCTTAATCTATGTAGGACATCAAATCTAATAGGTACGACCCACGTGGATAAATGGATTTGGTACCTTGGATCCGAAAATCCGCGTCTAGCTGAGCTTAGATCCTCAGAACTGGGCGCCAAAAATACAATGACGACGAAAGAGACGAGAAAGGGTATCCGATGAGCTCGGCCATGGCAAAGGGCATTGTTGGTTCATCCTGTCAAAGTCGACAGAAGTATCCACAAGTATGTTCGGGCTTTCACAGCAGCGACCTAAAACCCACGAGATCTTATCGCTCGAACCAATGTAGGTAGAAACAATATTCAGACCTGTCGCAGTATAATCGATACAGCATTCTCGGTAAAGGGTAAAAGAGCAATATACCTGGACCAAATACATCCACACATTTGCCATGATTAGAGAAGTATGCGCGTTCATCGCCAAGCGTCGATGCACCAACTGTGACGGCCTTCTGAGCTGAGGCAGGAGAATACGAACACGCATCCCGGTTATCATTACCTATCGAACAAGCAATCATCAAAAAAAAAAATCCACCTAAAGAGATAGTTGTATACCTGCAGCTACGGCAAAGTGCATTCCGCCTTCAACGGCTTTGTTTATAGCATCATTAAGGGCTTGGGAAAGACCTCCTCCGAGACTCATATTTGCGACAGAGCCTTTATGTGTCGTATTGCTAGACGCTTGAGCGGCCTCTAACTTAGATTTGGCTTGCTTGGCGGCGTATGCAACGCCAGCGATAACATCCGACATCGATCCACTGCCATTAGAACCAAGAACTTTGACAGCGATGACGTTTGCCTTCTTCGCTACGCCATACTTGCGCGATGCAATGGTACCAGCGCAGTGTGTTCCATGCCCGTTACCGTCCTCGTCAACGTCATTTTCAGGAATGGTCTTGCCCCAAGATGCGCGACCTTCGAATTCTTGGTGTGCGGTGTTGATTCCGGTGTCAATGACATAGACATCGACGCCTTCTCCCCCATGAACTTCATATTCGTACTTGGTGAAAGTACTAAAGCTCAACTTTGGGCGGTGGCTGATGCGTGCGAGACCCTTGTCGTAACGTGTCAGCCAACTGAGCTAGTAGTACCAAGTGCCATCAGACTTACCCATGGCGCTGATTTCTGAACGTCCAAGGTACGGACAATTTGATCTTTCTCAACGTAGGCTACCTCTGGAAGCCTACGTAACTGCTCTACGAACTCTTCGGAGAAGCTGCCCGAATAACCGGCGAATACATGACTGTCATATGTATGGCGAACATTCCCATTTAAAGAGTTCCCATTCTGCATCGTCCGAAGGAAGTTGAGATGATTTGCATTCATGGGCATACCATGCTTGAGCTTGACGATATAAGAGTTATTGACTGTGCCGTGCGGGTGGTCGGACACATAGAGAGGCGCCAACGACAAAGGTGGGCTAAATGTAGGGGAATGATGGGGTGGAGTAGTTAAAGGTGTGGAGCTCGCTGTCGAGACCAATATTGTGAGCAGAGTCCACTTGGTGAGTCTAGTCATGGTGGGAGATAGAGACAGCTCAGCAGCCGCTGGACCCTGATAACGGGAGCGGTACCATAGTCGACTTATCTCATAAACTCGACTCCAATGTTCAAATTTATCCAGGTGACCCTCCGTTCGCCTGCAAACCATGGGCCACCATACCCAAAGATGGCTTTAGTGTCCATTCACTCGCCCTTGGTTCACACACTGGTACACATGTGGATGCACCATCGCACTTTTTCGCTGATGGAGAAACTGTCGACCATATTCCAATCTCGTCACTCTTTGGTCCGCTTGTGGTCATCGATTTGACTCACAAATCACTTGAAGATCGTCAAAAGATAACTTGGAAAGATATAAAAAATCACGCGGATCATATACGTCCCGGTGTGATAATAGTGTTGCGCACAGGATGGTCGAAGTATTGGGGAACACCAAGATATTATGAACATCCTTTCTTTGCACGAGATGTTGCTGAAGAGATTATGAGGAGAGGTGGCCGAGTCTTGGGTGTAGACACACTCAATCCAGACGAGACACCTTATCAGGGCGTTGGCGGCGCTGATGGATTTGGAGTACACGAAGTAATCCTGGGTGGTGGGGGTTACATTGCAGAGAACTTGACAAATCTTGCGTCGCTCGACCGACAGGACCATATTGCTCTTGTTCCACTTAATTTGGAGGGTAATGATGGTTCTCCTGTTAGGGCATTTGCATGGAAATCATAATGGGCTAACTGACAGAAAGCTGTGTGTAGTAGTAGTTTTGTAGTAGTTGGT
This sequence comes from Rugosomyces carneus, assembly GCA_018221805.1. Classification (NCBI taxonomy): domain Eukaryota; kingdom Fungi; phylum Basidiomycota; class Agaricomycetes; order Agaricales; family Tricholomataceae; genus Rugosomyces; species Rugosomyces carneus. The sequence continues at coordinate 8,261 of JABCKM010029865.1, read as the reverse complement.
GGTGTGGGTAGTGGCGAATGTTTTTGTAAACACTGAATCAAAGGGTCATCATGCGATAATGTGTGGTTGACTGTAAATCTGATTGCATCTATGATCTGGACCGTTCCACAAGAGCTATAGCATCCGCAACATTCTCTCTAAATGCGTCCGCGCCCAGAAGGCCAACAATACCAGCCTTTGAAAATGTTTCGCGAGGCCCTGGGCTTAAGTGTGTAACGAATAAACCGACTCCCCGGTTCTAACGGTAGATCAGAGATTGTGTTTCTATGTACTATGCGAGATGCTTACCTTATACTCATCTAGTAGTTCATACATGATTTGCGCAGCACTTTATAAGAGATCAGTTTAGTCGGTTACCACAGAGTTGACAAGAGAGGCTTACGAAGCGTCAATTGTTTCAACATCAGCTAGATGGAAAACGAGCACTGATGCCTGCTTTCGCCGTGGGTCTTCTGATGGGTGACTTTTCTGAACACCATATAACTCCAGTCTACGCAAACGTTCTTTTGGTATATCATCAACAAAAAAAAAGAAGCTGATGTTGTATGCAAAGCTTATCCTTACCTTTAAGTTGGGCCGTATTAGCTGTCAGAACAGCAGAATTGTATTAATAACGGACAGACTCGGATGAATCTATCGAACGCACCAAAGTCAAGATTCTCGCGAATGCGAACAATTAGCGCGCCATCTACACTCTCCTCGGCTTCTGGATTTTCGTTGATAGGTTTCCATCGATCAGTTCCAGGAATGCGTCCCTAAAAGGCAGTCAAGTTGTAAACAACAAGATGATGCTTGCGATGGCTGAGGCTACTCACAAGAATAGTCATCCGGGCTCTCGAGGATCGGTGTACGACGAGGAGTAGTGAAATGACCAAGCTGACGACGACTCCTACTTCGACGTTCCAAACGAGGGAGAAAACAAAAGTCAGGGTCATGAGAGTCAAGTCCACCCAAGCACCCATTCTGTCTCAAAGATCTAGTTTCGTGGATAATAATTGGAATACAGTTCCGCTTACCTCCAGTAATATAAAACATCGTGAGGAGTTTCAGCTAGGAGGGAGAATATGATCAGACAAATACTTTTCACGACATCAGCTCACTCAGGAAGGCAACGACTGCTTAAGGACTTACATAGAGGCCAGCACGCATTTAGGTAGGAAATATAACCAAGGCAAAAGGAAAAACGTCGCAAGAAGAATGATGCCTGAGCATACCAACGAAGCCATTTGCGTTCGTCCACCTACATCACCATTGATTCGTGATCTGTTTTTAGCAGAATTGAGACATGATATTGCGTGTAAGATAGTAGATTCGATGCCTAATACCTTGTGATAGAGCCGTATGCTGGTAGAGTACCAGGGACGAAGGAAGCTGCAAGATTTGCAGCTCCCAAAGCCACCAGTTCACGGTTTGGGCTGATGGCATAACCGAAACGTGCCGCGTTCTGCTTCGCAGCGACAATGCTGTCTAAGAAACCGAGAATAGATATCATACTATTCCAAAAGAAAGGTGAGATTCTATCTGACCGGAGGAATTTAACAACTTACACTGCGGTTGAAGTTGTTCGTCGGAAATATTTAAGGTTTTCCCGCCGGAAAGGAAGCTGTACAAAGGAGTCTCCTGTTTGTATTGGAACCGCTCCGAGGATGTCGACACCCTCTTTGTCCCACCTCAAATTTGCGGAGAGGACTAGGATGTAGTTATGCGTTAAGTCCTATTTGTACTACGGAAAATAAGTCCAAACCTTACTTGTGGATGCAATGACTACCATGAAAACCTCTGGTAGGCGATAGATAAACCAATACTTCTTGAATAGATCTTTAAAATATCGTAGGACAAGGAGAGCTAATAAAGCGGAAAAGCTGATAACTGTCGTATGGATATTTGAGTTCGTGAAAGCGTTCTCGACCAGGAATACCAATTTGTCAATCGTAGTTTCTGGATGGTAGATGCGTTCCAGGGCGACAAGACCGAACATCGGTATCAGTTGCTCACTGGCATCCGTACATGGTTTTAGATTAAATCCACCCCACTGACAGCAGACGCACATTGTGATTAAAACAGCTACCGCAGCGATAAACCCCCGTAGAAGGGCTCGACTGAGTACGACATCGATGAACCCTAGCCGGAAAAACCCTAGCAGAAAAGAGATCAAGCCAACCTAATCAATTAACAGGACTGAGTTTTGAGAGAGTTGACGGATGCATTTTACCGCACCTGAAATGCGATGATAGTTGCCACGCTAATTCCTAATGCGTCGGACGGGTCACCGCCATCTGAATTCGAGGCTTCATGCCATACATTTGCAACAGCTTGACCGACGATCAAGCTTAAGGCCGCTTCTGGGGCGACGTTGAGTTGTCGAGATGTTCCGAGGAATGCATATACAATCCCGGGAATTGAAGCGGAAAACTAAGGTTGATCCGTCAGGAACAGTTTGCACCCTACGAAAATGGACCAACACACCAGACCCGTAATTGGACTTAGTTTTGCTAGCGAGGTCGCATAACTGACCGACTGCGGGATGAGCATGCTTGCCACAGTGATTCCTGCAAGTACATCTCCTCCAAGCCTATGGCGATGTAAGTGCACGACCGTAGAAAATTTAAGCGCCAAAACTCACAGTGACATCGAGTAGCTAGGTATCCATGCAAAGGAAGGAATGTAATATTTTACTTTCCGGGTGAAAGCTGAACTACTTGTCTTCGATTCATAGGCTAAGTGGGCGTCAAAAGCGATCATATACATCTGGAGGAGGCTCACCTAATGATGATGTTGCGCTACCATAATCTTGAGGCCCTCCGCTTTCGCTATCCAGAAGTGCAGTTCGCTCTTCTCGTCTGGTATCCATATCCATCAGTGAGGAAGAAGAAACGTTGATTGGAGCCTGCACCAGGCGGGCATGCGAAGTAGACATGCTGGGGCTTCAATGGAGTGTGCTAAGAATAGTGCCTGCGGTTCATGTGCAATATTCGGAACCATATTCCGCTTATAACGCGTAACGACGTGACTGCCGCCGCGTATCACTATCAAATAAAATTACAGCAACTAGTCTAGGCCTCGTATTCGTAGAACCCCTTTCCATTCTTCCTACCGTACCACTGTGCATCAACCATCCGTTCAAGCAGAATACTTGGTCTGTATTTGGAATCGCGGGTTCCGTCATACAGCGTTTGTTGTATAGCAAGACAAGTATCGAGGCCGATGCTATGCAGAATCGGAAGGTCGTCATAAAAGGGTAGACCAGTGGACGGAAAATTACACGTACAAGTCAGCTATGAAAAGGGACGGGTCAGTAATTTTTAGGGAGAAAAACAGAATTGCGAACGAACTCACCGAGCTGTAATGGGCCCATTGGATGGTTCATCCCTAATTTTAGAGTGGTATCAATATCTTCACGGGTTGCAATTCCCTGCACTCATTGAAGTGATGAATAACGATATCAAGGTGTTGCTAGATGCACTACAAACTTTTTCGAGGCACATAATTGCCTATAAAACGTCGGTGATGATCCCACATGTGGCGAAAAATCAAAATCAGGATACCTCGTTAATAAACGGCATCAATAAAGCATTAGACACGAATCCCGGAACATCTTTAGACGTCGTCACTTCTAAACGTCCCCAGACAGGACTGAGTCAGCGACATAGGGTGGTTCGAGCGCAAAAAAAAACCTTTTCCGCAAGCAATGGCGAACGACCGTGCTCTGTCTAATATTTCCGGCGTTGTTTGAAGTCCAGAAATCAGCTCAACCAATTTCTGATTAGAGCATCAGCTAAGCGTGAATGGTTTGGTTATTTAACATATACCATAACCGGAACAGGATTGAAGAAGTGCAGCCCTAGTCATCAAGTCAACGTTATTTCGCTGTAAAACATGAGTTACATGGAACCACATACCGACGACGCGTCCCGCATTTCTTTTTCCTTCTTCACTCGCAGCGCTCATGTTCTCCTGTAGCGCAGCCGCCGCAATCTTGGTAATACTAATCGAACTGGTGTTAGATGCAAGAATAGCTTCTGGCCTGAGTTCTGCAGCAAACGATTTGAAGATCGACTGCTTCAGAGGAAGAGACTCCGATACAGCCTGCACGCAAAAATGAAGCTGCCGCTCGACCTGAGCAACAAACTTGGGAAATACCTCAACCACCATATCGACGTCTCTAAAGCCTTTGACACCAACATCGCTGTTAACAACAGTGATTCGGTCTCTGGTCTCTTTTGCTTGCTCGTTTGAAATGCGGCCTTTGGCAACATCCTTGGCTAAGAGCTTGTCTATGAGTGAGAGCCCCTTCTTTACCTGATCGGAGGAGCGGTCATGGAGGAGAACGGGAACCTGGGCACGTAAAGCTGCAACCAAAGCGATTCCGGTGCCCATCTGGCCAGCACCAAGAACTCCTAATGTGCGAATTCCGTGGGCTACCGACATCTTGAGAGAGTGAAGTGAGGCAGCAAGATTCGCCGGAACTTACGTTGAACACGTGAGCCGTACAGCATCACTCATTTGGTCTCCAGCAATTTGTCTCGACGCTTTCGACGAAGGTACACAGGTGAATGATCTCACCTCATCGCCAGTTTTTACCGTTTCCCCTGTCGGCACCGACGAGGAAATACAAGCTACTAGTACCCTCAGACCATGTTTACACGACGCCTCAATTCTAACAATTCAGTCAAAAGATTTTGCGGCATTCTCTACTACTCTTCATCGCATATAACATCAGTTAATTGCTTCTGCCGATAGATATTTGGGTCTCCTCTGATGTTGTATGTGTATAAAAACCTTTGACCAAGAAGCTCATTTTTCAGGTCCCAAAACTTTCTTTAAAAGTGAGTCCTTTTACCCCTCATGTAGTTTAGATATTAATCAGATGGCAGTCGATAGCCACCAGGCCAGACTACGATTTTCAAGTCAATACCGCCTGCTTGTGCCAACATGTCGGAAACTCACATAATTATTATTGGCGCAGCATACTGTTTGACCGGTGCTTTTGAACAGTTCAGTAAAGCCCATTTGAACAAAAGTGCTCCTCTTTACCAAGAACTTCCACCGGGTCCAATGACGCTGATTGGCTGGCAATTTACTGTGGAATTTGATCAGAACCTGTCCCGCGACTAGCTGCACTACGAACCTCCAACCATTGTACTACCAGGAGTAACCACGATGCCAAGAAGGGCTAGTAGCGTTGCGGTGGGTTCCGAGTCAGCCTAGCACGACGTCAATCAGTCATGTTTTATTCTTAAAAGCTGGGAGTTCCCATACCCGATTGAGACTCTGGCAGCACAATAGTGAGCGTGGGCCACACTCTTCGCGAGATATAATGCTTGCAGTTACGAGAAGAGGTAAACCGAGGAAAAGGACAGATGAACGCATTACAAACTCGCTCAAAATCTCACAGGTTCGGCCTTTTAAACATTCACTAGCTTATCCCCTCCATATCCCCCAGCTACGATTGACCTCACGATCAAACATATCCACTCCGTTCCAGGGCAGTATGATCCTTGTCAGACCCTGGGTAATTGTGGCTGGATAACTGACAGGCCTCCCTTACACAAATAATCAATTGCCAACATTGGTGTGCAGATGTGTGTTGTCCGCCTTCTGACCACTGCAGGTTTTAGTTCCATCCGACCCGTATTTCCATGACGGAAGCATCGAACCTGCATACTTGACATATGTTGACTAGATGTCCAGACTTTTGGCGGTGCTTCGCGCCTACCCCCATAACGTACTTTCTCCCAATCATCATATTTCTCGACATAATCGGCCCGGACATCCTGCTCTCAAGGCACGTCGATATGATATCTTCTCATGGGATAGGTACTCAACTTATAGGACGCTTTTGCAGATCTCTTGACCACAACAAAGTGCCTGACCTCGTAACTAGACAGCCAGAGATCCAGCATCCAGGTTTCGTTGGTATGCGACTATGACCCATGGGCTAAATCGGGCATCCTAGTATCGGCGCTGAAGTGTACTAAGTCGACTGCTATTCTGGGATGTGGTACAATGATGCCTGTCGGTCCAGCGTGCCCCTCTCCGGCAAAGGCCTGATACCTCAATACTACTTGTTCTATGCTCTTCGTTACTAGATCCCTGGAGGTGAACTGTCGTCTCGAAATTGCCTTGTCTTCCCACACACATAAGCACCTAATGTTCTCATGAGTTCTGTTCAGTCGTTCTCATAGGCCCATAGTGCACAACTGTGTGTTCAGCATGCCGAGGGACATGCCACCGGCGCGTCAAGTACAGCATATGGCATTGCTATTTCACAGATATGACCTTTAAATGTCTGTCGTTACTTAAGAGGGACGGGATATTTCTTTGTAAGTAAATATCCGACTAGTGATATGCCTGTAGGAAGTCTACCGAACTAAATTCTCTGTGAGCGCGCTTCATAGCCAGTCCATTTTCTCAGTGCATCGTCGACATCCAGCATGCGCGTCTCATAAAAGATGTGTGCGGTAGGCTTTACTGCGTCCCAATTTTTGGCCCTTCCACACTCATCTCGCTCGAGCTGGGCGCCCCAAACAAGCCATACGTCGCCCTGAGAATTGAGAAATGCTACATAACCTCCACACCTATTACACGTATGCCGCGTGC
>JABCKM010029864.1:0-15253 GCA_018221805.1 Rugosomyces carneus | reverse complement strand
GCAAAAAATGCGAGAATAATATCCAAGAGCTATGGTCACCTCGATAAGGACGGAAAATGATGAGCAATTACACTAAGCGTACTTTGTCGTCGCCTCTGCCTGCTCCGGCCTGCAAAAAAATGTCCCAAGCCTTATTGAAAAAGTCTGCCGCCTTGGCTTTCCTGAAGAAATCTGCGCTGGATAATTTCATAGTGATTTCCAGAGCACTGTGAAGCCATGAAGTGGTTTGAACAACGAGACAACAAAAACAAAACGAACCTGACTCTTCGAAGCGAAAGGCCTACACTAGGGTCCATACCCTCGAGGAGATAGCCAACTTCGTCAAGAAATCGTCGGCTTTCTCCTTTGTTTCTGAGCTCGGTAATACTTTTAAGTGGGTTCATCATTCCACTGGGTAATGAAACTGGCAGTGCCTCTTGCTGTGCCTTGTGCTTGTTTCTGCCAGATTTGGATGGTGTACCAGATAGTGTTCGAGAATTTGAGCGCGCTGGAGAGACATGAGCAGGATAAGGGTCGTCCTCAGAGTTGTCAACACCCCATCGAGAACGGAGCGACGCGTAAGACTCTCGCGTCGAATACTCATCTTCGTCTTGTCCCGCCGAAAGAGGATCCAGAGAGGAAACAGGAATAGAAAACAAGAAGGAACGGGATTGTCCGGCGTAAGTCCGGGTGTTGTTTGATTTTGCAACTGGGGGAGGCCTCGCTTCAAGATTAGTGGAAGCTGATGGCTTTGGTGATGGCATATTCGGAAGAGAAGAAGTTCTATCGATTAGGGAAGCTTCGTTCACGTCGATCGAGGAGTCTGTCTTTGACCGACGCAACATACGACTGGCGATTTTGGTGGGCGTAGTTTGTGGGGAAGGTGTTGGAGTAAATTTATGAAAGATACCCGAAAGATCCTTCACGAGGCGACGCGGCGGGGAGAAGCGTGGATGTTCTGGCGCGGAATGGTTATGCAAATCGAGCGGGTCATCTTCGGTTTCGGTTGGCTCTTCATCGTCTGTTTCTTCCGAGTGCTCGGGTTTCCGCCGCTTCCTTGGCTGCGAGTCAGCTTGCGATAGCTGCTTTCTTTTCGTCGAGGATTTCCTGCCATATGTCCGCCCATTGTAAGAGGATACGCTATGAGAAGTCGACATGCCGATGACCGTTGTGTTTGAAGGTGATTCCGACCGTGACCTCCAATCGTGACCAATCGCGTGACGCTCGTGTTCACCAACAACCATCCCATATGGAGTGCCTTCAGAATCGCATCGACTCTTTCTCAAAGGTTATACGCGTCAAAAATCCAAAAAAGTCGTCGGCGGTTGTTTCGTTGAAATGGCCGCACCCTCCATATCCCAAATTTATCGCGACACCAGTAACACTCGCTGAGGCTGGTTTTTACTTTACACCCGGCTTTAACGAACGCGATAATGTTACGTGTTTCAGGTGTGAGAAGCAGCTTGCTTATTGGGAGGTAGAGGATGATCCTTTTGATATCCACTGGCAGAAGACGAGGGAAGGATGGGGAGGAAACCAAGGCAGCCGTCAGGAAGCAAAGCTAAATCATTAGCCACGAGAAAGGCTTCACGTTCAAAACCCAAAGCCGAGCTCGTTCCCGAAGAAAGCACCGTAGACGAAGGACCATCAGACAGCGGAGAGCCTATATCTTCGGCGATAAAGCCGAATTCTGGTGCGACGAAGGGAAGACTGAAATCAGTGAAGGGTAAAGGGAAGATTAATGCTGTGCCTCAGCAGGCGGACGACGAGTCAGACAGGTGGAAAAGTGCGGTATCGAATAACGACGATGAAATGGACGTGCTCGCCCCTTCAAATGGGTCAAACAAACAGTTCCCTGGTGGACATCGGAACCTGGCTACATGGGATCAAGACGAGACAAATCTTTTGTATGTCCCGAGAAGAGCATCAAAGCTGAATCATACGCCTTCGCAACCAAGTAAGAATGCTAAAATGGAAGAAGATGCTGAAGTATCAGGGAGGAAAGGGGAATGGAGGCCATCTCCAAAGGCGACAGAAAAGGGATTGGAGACGAACCGAACATTGTTCTTGGAGGCACACCCAGAAGCTACGGAAGAGCAAGTGAATGGCCTGAATGACACTGATTCACCTACCGCAAGAGCTAACGAGGTAAATCTACCGAAGGAGAACAGGCGGATTTCAGTAATATCGCCAAAAACACAAATGACGGAAGAACCGCATGCGTCCATTGGAGCCGCCTCCAGGTCTCCTTCACCGCCGTTGCAACACGTTGAGGTCCAAAATGACGTACATGATGTCGAACCAGAAGATCGAACGCAAGGTGACAACGAGCCCACGACACCTCGCAAAACTTCAAAGCCTCCGACTCATCTATTCGTTGACAACGCTGAGAGCTCTGAGCTCCTGTCGTCAACTTTACCTCCGCTCTCAAAGCTTCCATTCACACCCTCGCAGAGTCTTACGGACGCAGAGCTAGACATGTCAGTGGAGGAGTGGATTCGGTATCAAATGGAAGTGGAATACGATAAATTCCGTAGGGATGGTGAGAGGGAGGTTTCGAGGTCTCCTTCATCACTTCATCTTATACCCTGATTCCACCTTCCAACATTCAACACCCATCAGCCCAAACAATCTGCCTTACAACGCGACCCCCGTATTACGACACCAAATCGGCTCCCCTGTGCGCTTGTTTTCCCACTATCACATGGCCCTGGGCTCGCGAGGTACAGCAGTCTACATCGACAGCCACACAGAAGATTATTTCTGTCGGGGCGATTGCGGGCAGAGGCTCGCGGGGAGCCTTTCAGGCACAATTGACTCCAAAGGTGATGATGATGAGCACCATACAACAAGGACAGAATACCAGACGGGCTCTTCCGTCTTCAGTTACTGTGAGAATGATGAGTGGACTAGGGTAGCTGTTGACGAGGAAGAAGGGAGGATTGCTCTGGGTTGCCTTAATGGCACCATTACGGTATACGAATACGCCTAATCGAAATCGCTTTCGTTTTGCTGTTGATTAGTTTCGAGGTCGCAATTAATTTATTGCTGTGTTTGCAGGATGAGATAGTATGGTACATTTGTTGTCACTAAGTGCATTTTTTGACAATGCTCACGGTACAGTGGCGATAAGGACCTATAACGCTTTCATTCATAAATCAGGTGTATGAAAGAGAGATACTTACTGCCGACGGCGTAAGACCAAGTTCCTTGAGGGTCTTGGAAAAATCGGATCGATCAAATACTTTCCTGCGACGATAATTGAGCCACAAGTCGAACGGCAATTGAACGGGCTGCTTACCTCGGGAAATGTTGAGCTAGTATGACTGTATCAACATCAACTGCGAGAACCTGTCCACCCAAAAATTCTGCAACCTCGCGAAGCGCTAGTACAAGCTGTAATTAAGCGCAAGTCCTTCCACTATGTGATAGACGTACACGTATCACTAGGCAAAGTTGTTGTATAAGGCTGGCCACCAGTAGACATGCGGATCTGCAATCTGGTTTCCTGGTAATCTTTTCCGGCAACACCAGAAGACGAAGGTGTCTTGCTCGGAGCACTAGCTGCGGGTGCTGCCGGAGTCGATGATTGTTCGCCTGGCAAAGGTAGACCTTCACGGATTGCCTTTTCACGTGCAGCCTTTTCAGCTCTGGCCTTTTTGTCGGCTTCAATCTGGGCTTTGACAGCCGCTTTGGCACGAGCATCCTCGATTTTATCTGTCGTGGTCTAGATCATATGCTTCGGAAACGCCGGACTTGAGAAATACCTCGCTTCTTTTGTTCTGCTTCTTTTAGTGCCTCCCTGGCTTGCACTTCCTCTTTGAGTTTGTTAAGGTCCTTTGTGCACCATCAATAATCGCTCAAAGCGTCTCAAAAGGTAGAACAACATGCTTTTCCAGCTTTCCTCCTTATAGCTTCACTCGCTTTCTGTTCCTTCAACTCCTCTTCTGCCTTTCTGGCGCGTTTTTCACCCATTTTCTGGCGTAGCTCTTCCAACTTTTGTTGTCTCTCCTGTTCAGTCAGCGGCTTGATCTGAAAAATTTCTCGTCAACGTTTAACAAGCTAGAGATTGATATTTGTTTCAAAAAGTGACCTCTTCTGTGGATTCCTCAAACTGATCATGACCACTCTTTTCGGCATGAAAGTTTGCTAATGCAGTGTTTCGAAAGACTTTGCCACACTCGGAACATTTGATACTCTTTGAATCAAAGCAGTTAGGATGTGATATTATGCTTACTAAAATCTACATCCGCAGCATACCTTGGCTTCAGCACCATCGTCTGCTTCAAGACTCTTTAACCTTTCTTCATCGTCGTCGTCGTCCACGTCTATCGCGTCCTTTTTTGACGAGCCGGAAATCGCACTGAGATCGGGTACAGTCTGTCCTTCGTGCTGGATAATATGATCCATCGCAGGCTGAAGACCGCTGTTTCCAGTGGCTTTAAGCGCCCCTGTGTAGATATGGTCGATGAATTGTATAGACTGTCAGATTGCGCAAGCAAACATTCTACACGAGCAGGGTCAAAGCCCGGAATAGTCAGAACCGAAGCCAAAGCACACGAAACCACGCCGACCTGCTGGACTTATCAGATACAAACCCCTTCCGAAAGGTTGGAAGGAAAGCAACCATTATTGGTGCTATGGCTGGGTTGCCGGGAATGCACCGTTTGAAAGCTATCTTTTGAAGACCAAGAGGTCAGTTCCGCGTGACGAAATAGCTATCGTTCCTACAGGCATCTCCTATATGCGCCACGACCTCGGCTTTCATAACATCCACCATGTCTTGGGAAAGCCAGACGATGAAACTCCTAAGGGTGCACTCATAAAGACCGCAAATGGTCCAATGGTGAAACTGGCGGTGATCAGCTTTACAAGATCCTAAATACCTTTACATGTATCGTCCAAAGCAAGAACAAATGCGGCTGCTGGAAGACATCTTTGGGGGTGAACCGCGATGGTTTGAAGACTTTTATATTAAGGAGTCTATCAATGATCTGGTATATTAGACGAGTGACTAGACTGCTCTGCTTACTCTGGAATGATGCCAAAAATTACATGTCTTCCAGTGTTCTGTATGTGTATTTCTCACCTGTACATTATATTACACTTTTTCGATGAATTTTATGTCGGCTTCCAAACGCAGTCTACCAGTAAATTCACTGTTACACATTCAAGTGTCTCTAAGCCAAATGCGCTGTACATACTGATTTCTCTTGTCTGGGCGGGTGCTCTGAATTTCTCCTTTACTTTAAGCGCTGGGCAGGAATAGAATGTGTGACTCTCGGCAGGTGACCGTCGGGTAACGTACGGTCGAACGTGCTGCCATTAGGTTTTGATGATTGTACACGATCTCGAGCTCGCACTACCCCTGTAGCCGAGACACACCATTACGACTAGACATCACATTCTTTTGCTCTGCAAATCAGCAGGGCATACACATCCACCATCACGAACAAAGCTCACTGCTTTACTTTACCAATTGACTACTAATGCTCAGCAACGTACGACCCACATCCACCGTCGTTGACGAGGATCTCCAGCACCTCTATAACGAGGTCTTGTCGGGATTTGCAGAAGAAGGTTTGAACACATCTCCAGAAGCAAACTCGGAGCAGTTACAAGGTGGTTACAATCGCACATCTCCAACACAGAGGCATGCTGCGATGTCAAACGGATCCCATCACTGTAGGTATCAGTAGTGGACAACCTTTTACTTAAATAGCCAAAGTTTCATATCATAGACCCTCATGGATCATCAACTCGAGGTTTCAGGCATCAAACCGAGTCGCCCAAAGCTGGTGCTGTGCGCCGATTACCACCTACGCCAACAAACTACTCCCCTACAACCCCTGTGTCTATGCCAGAGCCGGACCCATATCACGAATCTGCTAATTCAGCATCTCGTCATCACAGCTTTGATTCTAATGTATCGAACGACCTCTTGCGCAAAGCAACAGCCAACGGCCGGCGACTACCCGCCGCTCCAGCGCAAAACGGTGGAAGAGTCCCGACGAACGCATTACCATCTAATCCTCGCCCTCCAGCACGAGTACTTAGCAATGCTTCGTACGAATCAAGCTCGAGCGGATACTCCAGCATAATGTCTCGCGATTCGCCTTACCGCCCACCTGGCGCACTACCTCCCACCGTCCCAGGCTTTCATCATCCCCCTACAACTGTATACGACAAGATTAGCATTGACGGTCAAAGCATTGGCTCTGATTGGTCTTATCAGAAGCCAGGCGACATATACAACCCCTCAGTATCCAGATCTTCCAGCGCGCAAAGTCATCCGAGCTCGTATACCACGCAAGGTCCTCCTTCACTGTCATTCACAGCATCCGTTGACAAACCGTCATCCCTTTGTTCGTATCTTCACCTCAATGTTTTCTTGTGTTAATAGTCAGAACAGATATGGAGTCTCCCCTGGAGCGTAGCAATCCGTCGTCATATAGCTATAGCATAGACTCTCCTCCAGCTCCAAGCGACAAAGATTTGCCAGCTCCTCCACCGGCACGGTCTGGTCCCCCTGACCGTCTTTATCCCCCCAGTCACGCTGTGCTTGAGCGGAATCCAAGCGAAGTACTGCGTACACTTGCAGATTACACTCAGGCCGGTCCGGTGGACATGCAAGCGGAGGAAGAACCTCAGGATGAGTATTGGGAAGACGAAGATGACGAAGATGAGAACCGTTTCGTTAACTTTTCTCTCTTATCACATATGGCCGTTCAGCTGCGAGATAAAGTTCCTCGTGCAGATCATACGAAAGGAGGTGTTCAATATGAGAGGACGTTTACGGGCAAGGACGTTGTGGTAAGTGTCCTTATATGCTTGAGGGGTTCTGTCCTGCTAAACACCTTTTTACAGTCAACAATTCAGTCACAAATTCAACGTGAATTGGCAATCAATCACAACATATCCACAAGTGACCGACGTGCCGCGCTTCAAGTTGCAAGGAGTCTTCAAAGCCAACTCTTCTTCTCTGAAGTTGAATGGGATAGTCGACCTTTGCAAGACAATGTAGAAGATGTCTATAACTTTCTTAGCGCGCTGGTAGGAGGCGAGGACGAGCAGGAAGAGCTGCCTACAGGGGTGGTCACTATGTTGACCAAGTGTTATTCTCCTAGTTGTGGCGATGGTTCTGCGTGTTATGCGTATGCCTGTCCTCGGAGGGTGAGTTTACATCCGAGCTGGGTTTAGATGCCTAACCTATCTGGCACATTTAGGGCGATTCTATCATTGGACCTTCTGGCACCTCAGAAGCTCAACAGTCTGCACCAAAGACGTGGGAGATGAAGGTCGGAAAGGAGGTCACTCAACACTTATCTGATTCGGAAATCGAACGACAAAAGTGCGTTCTCTGTTCCCTCGTCGTATACTGCTAATGAGCACGCATCTTTATCCAGCATCATTTACAATCTCATTGAAAAAGAAGAACAATATGTTCACGACCTCGATATCGTCGAATCCGATTTTATTCGCCCCTTGAGAGCCGCAAATCCTCCGGTCATTACATCTGAACTCGAGGAATTTATCGACGACGTGTTTGGCAACATTCTCGATCTTCGGGAGTGCAACCGGCGACTCATTGAAATCTTATATGTTCGTCAACGAGAAGAGGGTCCCGTTATTGGCAAAATCGGTGATATTATGCTTGGCGCAGCGGCGGAGTTCGGTTTGGCTTACCCTATCTACATTGGACATCATCAACTCGCGGAAAAGAGACTGAAAGACGAAGTCGAAGCAAACCCTGCTTTCAGGCTATTCCTTGAGGTAACATTTTGTAACGTTTTCACCTCGATTCTTGTCAGTTCTGATCATCCTATTCTGCTCTAGCAATGCTCTCGCCAGGCCAGTCGACAAGGGGACTCTATCCGCCTTGATTTGAAGCACTTCTTGAACCGTCCAGGAGAGCATCTGCAGAAACTTCCTGGTATACTGGAAGCTGTTCTTAAGCTAACTGTATCAGAAAATGACGATTCAGAGTTTCTGCTCGAAGCCATCCACGCTGTAAAGAATCTTCAGTCGGCTGCCCAGCTGCGAACCTTCCAGTTTGCAATGGGGAGAGGCCTAGCCGGGAAGTGGGAGTGGCATGACATGGTGTCGACCGAGGTTCGAGAAGGGCTTGAGAAGAAAGAGGCAAAGCGTCAAGCGTGAGGACACTTGACTTTCGGCCCCCCCTTCAAACGACTCATTGTTTATCTAGTGTTATCTTCGAATTGATCAAAGGCGAGATGGCGTATGTTAAGGACTTGGAAAACATAGATAATGTAAGATTCTACAAATCGCCACTATCAATATCTATTAAATTCCCCATAGATGTATATAACGCCGTTGCGCACAGCAGAATTACCCATAATTCCCAGAGATCGCCTCGAGGATTTCATTCAGGATGTCTTCCATAATTATCGGCAATTGTACGAACATCACCGGAGGCTTATTGACGAGCTGCACATAATTCAACGGGAGCAGCATCCCAAAATCAATAGTATAAGCGAGCCACTGATGGATGCAGCACTGCAGTTCAGAGATGCGTACATGGAGTATATACCCAACTATCCAATCGCCGCATATCGGATAGACGACGAGATGGCGAACAATCCTGCGTTCAAAAGTTTTGTTGAGGTGTGCCATTCCCTTTCATACAACGCAGTCCCTAATCTCCGACCTAGGCATGTGTCCGGCATCCTGATGCTCATCGTCTTGACATGAAGAGCTTCATCAATCGCCCTATTCCTCGCTTGCTTCGTTATGAGCTACTCATGAAGAGCATACTGGACGAAACGCCAAAGCAACATCGCGATCATGAGACCATGCCTGAAGTCATCGATTTGATTAAGTCCCTTGGAAAAGAAACCGAGCCAGGTGTCTTCTCTGCGAAACAAAAGGTTGAGCTTTGGAGATACAACTCAAATCTTGTCTTCAAAGCGGGAGAATATGTCGTACGTATATGTGCACCCGAAAGTGTCTTCCATTTTTGCTGATCTGTCCAAGGATATGGATCTTCTTAACGAAAACAGGTCGCTAATACATTCAGGGAGACTCCTGCGCCAACCAGAAAGTGGACTGGAATGGAACGGATGGAGTGAACTTTTTGTTCTTTTGTTCGACAATTACAGTGCGTTGCACACTGATCATTTAGCTCTGATATATTTTTACTGAAATGAACAACAAAAGTGGTCATGACAAAACCAAAAGATAGAGACGGAGTTGTTCGATATCATGTCAATAGAAGGGTGTGTCTCATTAACGCAGTTCGGTTAACGCGCAGCAAATAACTCTTTTGGGTAGCCTATACCTCTGGATCTTTTGACTCCCGTCAATTTCAATGACCCACCAGCACAAAGGAGCGCGGGACTACTTCGTGGCCTCCGTGGTGGTCATGCAGACGGTGTACCTTCAACACCTGGAGTTTCCCCTGAAGCCCCCAACGATTCACGTTCTGTGTTTCCTTTGACGCTCCACCATATTGGGCGTACAGGAGGAACTTATGTTCTGTATGCTGAATCTGCACAAGCTCGCGCGGAATGGAAACAGAAGTTGGAAGAAGCTCTAGGCTTGAGAAAGGTTGTGCAGGAGTCTAACAAGGTCTTTGATACGGAAACGCTCAGTGCTGATACTTTCTTGATACCTCCTGTGGTGGCAAACACAACCTCCCCTGCATGGAATCAAGATAATGCGTTTACTGGCAAAGTGACGTGTTCCGTCCCCTTTAGTAAGTTCATGTCACCCTTTCGTGGTCTTGTAATTCATATTACACTAGCGACTGCAAATGGCCGGTCTCTTGTGGCAATTGGTTGTGCCGAAGGTGTATGGATTGGTTACCGACACGACCCAACCTGTCAGTTACGAATTCTTGATTCTTGTATGCTTATCCCAAATTTTGCACAGCCATGCGACGTGTCCTACATATCAAAATGGTATCACAATGTGCGATGTTAGAGGAGTTTGGCATTTTTCTTGTTCTCGCGGACAAAGTATCTGAATCCTCATCGTATTTTAATCTGTCTGATTTCGGTATTTCTTAGTCCTTATTTGCTTATCATATCGAGGCACTGGTCCCGACGCAGCCACACGGCTTACAAGGCCAACCAAACCATGTACCCCAGAAGCTCAACGGGACGAAAGATGTGCAATTCTTCAGCGTTGGCGTGCTGCACGGCCGCACGCTGATCATTTATATGAAGAAGAAAGGTGTACGTTTATACATCAAAATAATCATTGCTTTCCTCACAACCTCTTAGCTTGAAAGTATCTTTCGCGTTCTCGAGCCCGTTGGAGACAAAATCAATGAAAGAGTGAAAGCACCCGTTGGACTAGGCTCTCGACTTGGTTTCCGTTCAGCAAAATCGGAGTGGATGTTCAGGTCTAAAGACGATGAATTTCTTTTGTGTTACGATGGTAAGCCTATATTGAGTAGGGCTATCAAAACTGATTCAACTTCTGCTCCAGAATTTGGTCTCTACGTGGACAAACATGGTGACCCTAGCCGACAAGCGGGTACTATTGAATGGGAAGGCACTGCGGAACGCGTCGCTCTTCATTCACCTTACGTTCTAATCTTCGATTCTCGGTTTATCGAAATTCGTGACATTGGTACTGGTCGACTGGTTCAGATCGTACTAGGAAACGACGTGAGGTGTATATGGGACGGGCGTGGGGTGGGGTCTAACGTCACTGCTACGCCGGCAACAGACTTTGGAGAGAACACCCAGGAGGCGCAAGTGCATGCTGTGATGAACGTAGTGGAGCCTGGAGGAAATCGTTCAAAATCCATTGCACAAAACGTGGTTGAGCTTGTCCCCACTATTCCCCTCTCTCAATATGGAACAGCACTTTCTATGCCATCACCACAGGATCAAAAGGAAGGCTATGCTCCTCCTCCTCCTGCTCCTCCTCAGTCATATTTCTCCCCGCCGAGTTCGCCGGAAACAATGCGGCAGCCTTGGGGTTGGAGGTGACCTTTTTCTACTGCTGTCAATTGTTTTTCCTCTTCGTCGTTGTATGATATAATTCATTCGATCCCCTTGTGGATTTACGTAGTATCGATCATTGGCAGAGCCAAATTTAATTTATCCTAGTCAACAATAACAATCTGTCTTGTGGGACAAAATGACATGCTCACTTGTGCTATATTTGGTTGTGATCAGTGATCGATATCGCTTGCTATTCCTCGAACACACAACAATTATAATGCACATTGCAGACGCCATCCGCTAACCCATTCGCATCATGTCCTCTGCCAACTCCAAACGACATCGGACTCCATCTCTCAACTCTATTTCCTCGACTTCCACGACAGAGACTCTACATCCTAGCAAAGCCTCTCGTATAGTACCCGGGCAATCAGGATCAGCAGAAAGTGCAGCCACCAGCCATCCGCTCGTGTGCACTCTGCCTCCGACATGCAACCATCGGCCAACCCCGCTGGCCAGTTCTCGAGATATGGAAATCCACTATGCGACATACCACGCGCATGTGTGCGAACAAGGCGGTTGTGGCGCTGTATTCCCTGAGCCACGTTTCCTAGAGTTGGTGAGCGTAACAAGTATCTACATGCATCGATCTTCGCTTATCGCGTCTTATGTAACATCCATACCAGCATCAAACGGAGTGTCATGACCCATTGGCCGCCGTTCGAAAAGATCGAGGCGAAAAGATCGTGTGTATCTGAAGCACAAAAGCTCTGCCACAGACTACTAAATTCATGATCTGCTACACAGTTTGGCTGTCTCCTCGCTAATTGCCCTCGATTGTTCTCGACTCCCAAAACTCGACGGCTTCATCTTATTCAAGCTCACGGATACCCCAAGGAGTTCTTTTTCGCGGTCACAAATAAAGGTATTGGGGGGCTATTAAAGCGTTGGGGTGAGGGTGTTAGTATGATACGTGGTGAATGGAAACCTCGATCGAATGGAAACGAAGCCGGAGATGGTGATGACGATGAGGAAAACGAGGATCAGGACGAGGAGGAAGAAGGAATAAAAGCAGATGATGGATCAAATATCGATGCTAAGGGGTCAAAGGATCAAGAAAACAAAGAACAGAAGGCACAAACTATGAGCGTTGACGAGGCTCTCGAAACGCTAACCAGTAACCTGGACTCCCTGTCGCTCTCGTATAAGCTCTCGTCTGAAGAACTCGAGTTCCTCAAGGCTCAGACTGGGATAGGCAACGAAGACATCTTGAATCACCACACCATCGATGTCCAGCAAAGAGCTCTCAGAGTACGCTCTCCACTATCCGATACGCCTGCTGAACTCATCCGGGGGGTTAGCTCTACAATTACCCATGTATCCGTTCGTTTCTATTTGTGAGGTGCGTATCTAACCTCGGCATCGTGTCAATGTATGGAATACGTCAAACGAAAGGCCGACCATTTCCCATCATTTTAAATACCAGTCTGTTTTGAAGCTTTGCCGTGGCCACAAAGATGCCATGCTTCTCGATATTGGGTGTTGTCGTAAGTACAGTACAACGGCATTCATTCCGTAGGTCCTTGATCCCTAATTCCTTTTCAGTCGGCACCGACGTCCGAAAGGCGGTGGTCGATGGCTGGCCCGTTCGTAACGTGGTAGCATCTGACCTCCGTCAAGGTTGATTCAAGTAGTAATCGATTACTGCACACTTTGTGCTGATGCTAACATTAGGGTTCTGGGAGCTTGGACATGAGCTATTCAAATCGACGCCTGAAACGTTCCCCGTTACGTTTATTGCAGGAGACGTTTTCGATCCAAAGATTATCATGCCGTCACCTGCCGAGGATTCCAAAACGCCTATCCCCGCTCTTGAGAAACTACAATCCTTGAACCCGCTTCAGGGTCGTATATTTGCAATATATGCATCCTGTTTATTTCACCTCTTTAATGAGGAGCGTCAACTCGAGCTAGCACAGCGCATCGCAACGATGCTTTCTCCTACCACAGGCTCTACCATCTTCGGATTCCAGCTTGGTAGTTCAAATAAAGGTTGGATGAGAAGGGACGAGTTTGGTGTTGAACAGGCAATATTTCTCCACTCCCCAGATAGCTGGTGCAAGTTGTGGACTGGCCGAGTTTTCGACAAAAATACCGTTAAAGTGGAGTCAGAACTTAAGAGTTTTAAGAGGCAGGATGGTGAAGAGGATCTCGACTGTCTCTTCTGGTCAGTCACCAGACTGTAGAGTCTAGGTCCTTCCCGAAGTCAATAGCTACTACTGCCTTGTAGAGCTTCCTAGTTTATATATCAGGTCAGCCGATAGAAAAATATTCTCAACCACAACACATCAGTCTAGATATTGGCCACCGTTCCTACCCTATGACCCGATAAAAAGACCCTTACCTCGGACCATAACCTCCCGTAGCGCTGAAAATCGTCGTCACTCCATTCAAGTAATTTTATACTTGTGAAGATGTCGAAAAGGAAACTGGCTACCAGCCGCGAATCATCTATGCGTGAGAATGAGACGTATAGTCGTCGCTCCAGACGAGGTCCTGGAATAGGGGTCATGGATTGACGAGAAGGGATTTTATCTGATCCTGCGTCGAAAGCAAGGGCCAGGGAGAACGACCTTGGGCAGTTTTGTGCAAAGAATGCGAGACTCGCGACTGTGATTTTGTTTTCCTTCGTTGAGCCGGATGTCGTGTAATTGATGAGAGAAAACCTTTCCAGAAGAGGTAGGGCTGCTGTCATCAGCTTGAGGTCCTCATCAACTATGTTAAAACCCTCCGTGTTAGCAATATTGATGGAAGTGAGCGCCATGAAGTCAGATGCAACCTCAAAAATGAGGGCATTGGATAGTGGAGTCACTCCTACATCATGATAATTCTTGTTGCACCTAAGGCCATCTTGGATGTAAAGTTCCTGGAGAGAACGAGAGTGCTTCAGTTTAATGATCTGAAGCAAGTTGAGCCAGAGCTCCTCTCGTGATGGTTGCGTATTACGAATCTGAATAGAGAGCTTTCTCAGATTATTGAGAGGGAGAAAGAAATCCGTGGATTGGATGGCATCTTTGATCTCGAGGAAGCCGGTTCTCATGCTTTCCAGCGCAGGAAAATCCGGCATGTCTGTTTTTGTGGGTGGTGCAGATGGCTCTGGCGGACTGAATCTATCAAATTCGAGGTGTTGCAGTGAGCCCGAGCAGCAGCCATTTGAACTTGGCTTGCACCACATGGCTGCATGGGAAGGGGTTTCTGCTCAAGAGTATGATCGTGTATAAGTTGTAGGGTATCCAATTGTTCTGGGTTTATGGTACATGTAGGGCTGCATAAGTTAATGGCACTGAGACGGCAATGGTACTGCCATAACCTGTAAGCATCTTAATTAAAATTTGGAATGTCTGTAAGGGCTCCGGCAGGTGCATAGAGGCTAGAGCCGTATAAACCGTATACCACCGTTTACAGCCCTATCATTATGACCACATACGGGGTCTACCCATACTGTCAGCCGTAGCATCAATTTCCTGGGCCAAAACCCAACGGTACAGATATGGTAGCCGTAATGCCGTCAGTACGGTGCCAACGTGCAGCCCGAACTGCTGGTCAGGCCCTAGATATTTTCCGAGATAGCACTATTGAAGTAACCAGGGGAGCAAACGGCTTGAACTTTAATTTAGTCTTCGGATTGTGCACTATTACACAAATGACCACCTCCTCAAAACTCTTGTTCTTTCCCCCTTGAATTCATAATCTAAACGAAGCATTATGGCTTCAGATTTTGAAGACAGGCTACAATGGAATAAAAGTAGGCTCACGCAATCAGTCAATGAACCGAGAACAAGCGGCAGCCCATATAAGTCTTCTTCAAGGCAAACCACGGGCGATATACGCACATCGCAACCCTCTCCCGAATCATCCGCGTTGTAATTAAAAAACCTCCATGATTCACCGGTTGTGAGACACCCTCGGAATGGCGAAATTCTCGAGACCCATCAGCTACTTCATCCACATAGGAAAATAAGAAATATAACTGACTTATATTTGCGGCAATAAGAGACGCACGATGCGACAGCATTCGCTATGCCGGATTTGAGTGCATCGTCGGATGCTATTACATAGATGTTGGACAAGACATGATCGGCCCCGAGTGCGCACGTCGTGGCAAAATAAGGATCTTGAAGCAAGGTCGCTACAGAAGATGGGGGGGTTAGTAAGGTTGTGACAAGCCAAAAATATATTTGATACGTCCTGATTTCTTGTTCATACCCTCTCAGCACCATAAAACCTTCATTAGGCTTCGCCTCAGTCCAACCGGCGGGAACCACAACCATCGGCATGTTGGCAGTACTTAGATTAGA